>BGPT01000283.1:87428-153153 GCA_003297045.1 Symbiodinium sp. clade C Y103
TGACCGGCATTCTCATCTATAACAAACTGTTCAACCTTTTCCTAGGATGAATTTGTTACGATGCCTGAGATTCTCGCGGAAAAGTTTTGTAAAAAGGTTGTTGGGTTTGCGCATAAATTTACATATGTAGAGACATATATAGATACCATATATGTGCATGTAAAAGTCTCCGTGGTGACCTATGACATCAATGGCTTTGTAATATCAACCCTAGTTCTCAAACAGACCCAAAAAAAATAAGTCAAATCATCTTCACACCGTAGTTTCTACAAAGCTATCATGTTCTCTCTCAGGGGCTGCTCCTTTCCAACGTGGTTTCCAACATGGTTTCCAACATAGTTCTTAACATAGTTCCTTCCCTTACGTATGAACCCACAGATAAAGAGGCCAGCGCCTGAATTAATGTATACATCTATAGTTGTATATATATTTAATTCCATATATATATAATTATATATACACACATATGTATATATATATATATATATATATATAGGCAGTAACATCCGGAAACTGGTTTCCTTTTCTTGTAGTCGAAGTAAATATTCATCCTGCAAATTTTTGTTTCATTTATGCTGAGATACATGGGCAATGGGGAGAAGTACACATGGAAAGTCTAACTCAGATATGATCGTTGTTTGATGCGTTGTTTATGCAAGGCAATCCGTTACTGTTAAGAAGAACTGGATCACTGAGAGCTACGCTCTCCCCAGCATCTCTCATCCCCTGTCATCCCCTCGCAAAGTTGCTGGATATATCTCACTAGTCGGCTGATTGGCACCAACTTCAATGGGGCCCTGGGGGGCTACAACTTGTCATGTGGGTTTGATGGCCGCCGAAGGAGGAAAAAGGATGAACGTGAAGAGCGAGAAAAGGAAGAAGCGGCGGAATTCGAGATGTGGCTCAGCTGAATGGCTGAGTGTGAACTTGCATTTCTGAATGCCGACTGGACCGGATTCTGTGGGTAGTCTATCCAGATAATTATCGACACTCTGTTTCTCAAGAAAAGTCGTTGGGAAGGATCCACTGATTTTCTCAAGGATGTCCTTGTCATTTGCCATTTCTGGGTATAAGGAAAGCATGGGTCAACCATTGGATCGTTGGGCCCGAGGAAACTGGAAAACATCATCCAGAAACGGCCGGACAAGCGTTTGAAGTGGCTGCAGAAGGGCATGATCATGGTTGGCAGGAGCGGTTGTTGATCGCAAGACACGCAGTGGCGTTTTTTTTGTGTCTTCTCTTTCTGCAGTTGGTTGCTCCAAAGCACTACAGGTAAATGATTCCCACAAGACTCGCACGTGGGTTCAACATGGGGATTTTTACTTCATTTTTTAGCCAATGCACTCCCCTTGATCCTATCCGGGAGTGGGTGCTTCAGTGACTGTGGGGTGGGGCATGGGTCAGAATATGTCAGAATTCCACACTGAAACAGTAACATTATTCAAGACCCAGCATCATAAGAATCATTCATTTGGGTTGTCTTGCTTTTAATCCATCATACTGATACTAATCCAGAAATTCCGCAATCCAATAAAGCACATGAAACTGCCTGCTATAGCAGAGTTTTGGAGCACATTGGTACTCTTAAGGATAGGAGTTTTTTTGGGAATGGCGGGTCCCAAATGAAAGGACATGTTGAAGACTTCAAACATGTGGCTATGTATTGAATGTATTGAAATCGGGAACCCTAGGAACATGTTTTTCATATTTTTGGTCAATAAGTAGACACCCTCAGGGGCATTTGTTCTTAGCATTTTTAGGATCTGTGAAAATCAGAGTTCACGGACACAAATGACACCATCAGGGTTGGTTGATTTTGATCTGTAACCAGTCCGTCGGCACTGGTCTCCAGTTTTCAAAGTTCAGTAAGAAGACTTCGATGCACTGATTGACATCGGATGATTCTACAACCAAAGACCTGTGTGATATATGGTTTTGGGCCAAAATCGTATAACAACCCCCCAGAAAAGTGGATGATTGGTGGGTCCAGGTTGTTTTGACACATTGTCATTTATGCTTCAAGAGGGGCTGGATGCACTTGGATACAGTCCTGGCAGCATTTTTGAAACGACCTCGGCAAAGATGACATTGGCGCAAGTGATGGTTGGGATTGGGGGTTTCACCATCTAAATTGGCCTTCAGGGCGAGTTTTGGGACCCATTTAAAAAGCCATGAAGATATGCTATATTGATGTATATTGCTATGGTCATCCGCACCTTTTTCAGCATCAGAGTTGACCACCCTGTGGTGATGAAACTGCCTTGGATACCCTAGGGCTATTTTCTTAGTTTGCTACCTTTGTTGCTGCAACAGGGCCCGTTGGGAGACCACCAGTGAGTAACATCACAGGAAGCAGGCTTCGTATTGGGCTGCTTAAGTTAGTAGACATGTAAACTGTGACACTAACACTGTTGACAAATGTTGACAAGGTTAACACTGTTGGTATACACGAAATCTGTTTTACTATATGTTAATCCCACTTTGTGTATATATCAGCAGATGTGTACAATATAGAGTTGTAAACTACAGTACTTCAGTGGGATTTCACCGGGATTCACAGCTACTGCTCAGGAAGACAATCAAGGCCAATGCCTTTTTCGATTTGATCATGGCCACACCCTCGGTTCATCGCGTGTGGGTGCGGTCAGGTTTTGTTTTTCAGGGCACCGCTGTGAAACCGAGGAGGAGAAACGGGGTGCTGTAGTGGTAAAGAAATGTGAAAATTGAATCAAAATACCATCTGGTAAACTAATATAGCTATTGAAAATGACTATTTATAGTGGATTTTTCCATTAAAAGTGGTGATTTTCCATAGTTATCTTGGTTTACCAGAGGGTAAATTGAAGACCTAGGGTCATCTTCAGTATTGCCTATCCCCTTGGTATGGGTATCCAGTTTTGACCCATTCCCAAAGGGAATTTGGGGCTGGAAGTGACTTGCACAGTGCAAGTTGGGGGTCTACCACATTGCAGTTTTGTTGATGAAATCCTGAACAATTTGCAATTTAATGTGGCACTTTAGACTCACATGTTGAAGTTCTCAATGTGGACCCAAAACGACGGGAAAAGTAAGAAAGGACGGGGTAGCTGATATTGATATAGTATCTTTTGCCAATACTTATTTCCATAAACCTTTGGGCTGTCTCTGCTCCAAAAATAACGGGTCTTAACAATAGTTCAGGTTTCCCCAGTAAAGAATATTAAAGCGGCCATAGACTGGATGATAAATTCGCCCATCTAAGCTCAGATGTAGAACAGCAGTCGGTCACCTGGAAACTCAGTTTCGGCCATTCTAGGAACTTATCCCAGTTGAGAACTTGTTAAGGCCCATGATTACACCTTTGGTATGCACGGGACAGCGGAATCAGATGCAATTTGATGCAATTTGTAGTGACCTCCAACAAGCAAGCACCATAAGTCATGGTAGGTACGTAATTACTCTGGAAACCGGCCGTAAAGCCCTTAAAAAGTCAGCTTTTTGGATTGATCATCAGTGATCCTGGTGTCTTCGAAAAGAAATAAAAATGGGAGAATTCCTCCATTTGTAGATGATATTCCTACCGCAAATAGTCTCTTGTTTTTTTTTTAGTTTTTTTTTTCTGTGGCAGTGAAAATGATGAGAACTCCGCTCCAAAGCTTCACGGCCAAGGACAAGGTCTTCATTTCCGATGTGCCGCCAGAATTAGGCGACCGACCCCTTTGGGGGCCCATAATGGGTTGCTTTGGAAAGGCACTGGGAGCTCCAAATTCTTGACCCCCAACTGTTGTTGAACATGTTTGATGGTTGGTGCTTTCAAAACAAAGCACCCTACCCTTAGCTAGTGTAGATTACATATTTTTTTCCTTGGAAGCCCATGGGTTTTCCTTTCTATATCTTAGTTTACTCTAGTGTATGGGCCATGCAATTTTTACCAAACAAACATAGCCTAAGTCTTGGTCCTTTGGCAGACCTGGTCGTGCCACTGAGATCCCTTTGGAGTGGCCCAACAAGACTGGATGGTTACTCAATCCCTTCCGTTGAAACACTCCCCATAAACCATGGCAAAAGGGTAGGGGATGAAACCACATAGGAACCATTTAGGATGTAAGATATTTGAGGGGGATGGGATCACCAGAAATAATAAGATAGGCACCATGCGCAGTGGGGCTTTCATGTTGTCCAGCAAGGGTAATGATAACATGGCTGGGAAATCCACGAAGTAAATCGGTATCTATATACGGGAATATCATCGATAGTTGTGGAAAGTTCATGGATAAGTATGGAACATCAATGAACATCATCTGTTGTGGAAAATCATCGATAATTGATGATACTTGGGGGATTTTCCAGCAATCTATGTAGCTGACTTCAGCTGCTATTACCAGAGGGTAGGTAGGTGCTCTTACCAGCTTTAGAAATCTTTCGGGGTCAAAATCCTGCAGCCTGGTTGAACTATCCATGGGCCCACAGAATGTCCAGCTTCGCCCAAATCTGCTGTGGTGATCAAACACGGCAATGCAAATTCAATGTCTTGAAGACTATGTTGTCCCCATTTCAGGGTGATCGTAAGTGGGTGCATCAAAACCTTCTCGTCTGCTTAGAAAGTCTAGCCCGAGGAGCCTCAAGAATGGTTTTGCTTCATATCGTTACTGGTGCTTAGCAGGGAATGAGGGAATGGCCTATAATAACCATTAATAATCATCCCATTCCCCCATTCCCTACTAAGCACCAGTAAGTATCGTTCTTGATCATCTTGGGTTCCGATGTTCTGATTTTGAGTTTGGAACATCATTTCCGGGGTCCATGCAGTGCCATCCAAGGGATGTTTCTTGGTTCCATTCTCCTGCTGTGGACCAACTTGACACCAAAAAGATGTGACCCTGTGATTGGGAATGGTGATCACCAGTGTTCATAACAATATGGGTGTGTATGAAAATGGGTATACCACTATATCATGGCATCTTTGATTTATGGGGAAAACGGCGACAAACTCATATTATACAATCGCGAGTTTCAGTTGTTGTCGGAAGATCTCGCAGGATATACTTTGCACATATCTGAGAAGGCCCCAGAATGCTTTTCACTATAAGTAGGCAAAAAAGTCGGTCAGCAGGACCAACAGTGGATGAACGTTGGTAAGCCATTTAAACCGGAAATCCATGGACGCACGTAGGTTTGTAATGGTTTGTATCCCTCCTGAAATTGGCCGCGTCGACGAGGAACTCGAATGAAGGCCTCGGTTCTCGCGAATTTGCACCTCTTCTCTTCAAAGCAACAGAAAGCCCTGCAGAGCGTCTCTTGGTTGCGTCTCGTGAGTGTCGCCTTAACGTCGTTCTGGGAGCCGCCCTTTGTTGATGGCCATTCCAACAAAACGTGGGGATCGGGATCCTGGGAAATTCACCAGCTATAGAGCTAGTACTCATAGTTTTTGAATGTTTTTGACATCCCCACTTCAGCAAGAAACTTTGAGAGGGTCTGAATTGTTGGTACCAGTTGTAGCCATTGGTGAGTATGGATGTTTCGTGACATGTAGTGACCATTGTAAAGAATTCCAGTGTGGGAACCGTGTTGCAGTACCCTCAAGTAATCAAAAGTGGCAAGCTGGGAAACCCTCCCATTTATAGATTGTGTTCTCAATAAAACCTCCATTTAGGTGAGTAATTCCCATGTTGGTTTTGCAGATATTAGAATAAAACATCCGAAACATGATTGCTTTGTTGACACATGTTGACACATTCTGCGTCTCAGAATTCAAAGTTCTTCGGGCATGCAACTGCCTTCATGGTGTCATTTTCCCAAATTTGTTTCCTTGTTTTTCTCTTCCACTAACATAGATATTAAAATCATTCAAAAACTCATAATGTTCCCACAACAGGACATGTCCTATAAATCTCCTATATGTAAATCATTATTCATCATGATTATATAGCCATTATTCACCATTGTCAACAACTATGACGTATTTTGATCATTTTTGATCCACATCTGTGTTAAAAATAAGTGGTGGATCCCCCTTTCGAATCCGATGTCGCGCCATGAATCGCCGAGGAGTCGTGCCATTTCAATACGCAACTCAGTGAGCAAAAAGCGGTGGTTTTCGTCGATTTTACCAGAGAGTTGATTTCATCGATTTTACTCGGATTTAATGAAGTTTAATGGGATTTACATGGATTTATATCATGGTGTCTAAGGAACAACAAGAGGTGGGATGACACCCTCCGGTCATCCAAGACTTTGCCGTTGAACATGGCAAGATTTTTGATGCGCAAATCAAGGAAAGTCAATGTAAATTCACCTGGAAATGGTTGGATTTTCCATGGCGATGTTCTCCAGATTGAAGTGAGTCAAATTCAAAATGAATCCATGTTCGTTCATTTTATGGTCTGTGGTTTGACATGTTTCTCAGTGCCTGAAGACATCACCACCAGCAAGCGCCGTTTGAGGTTTGCCTCAGCCACTTCCACAAAGGCGCAACAGTTGGAGCCGCTATATATTTTGGCCACAACAAAACATGGGGGTTTAGCTAGTAAACAGAAAACAACAAAAAACACGGATTTACCAAACAAGGGGGACTTGTGATGAATAAATAAATACATAAATAAATAAATAAATAATAAATAAATAAATAAATAAATAAATTAAATAAACAAATAAATAAATAAATTTATAAGTAGTATTAAATATATATATATATATACATATATATGTGTTATATATATATGTAATATGACTTAATATGTATATGTATGGTATATATATATATTATATATTTGGTATTTAACGGATTTATACTGATTTAACTGCTCTATACTGAATTAATTTAACAAGGAAAGGTGGCTACTTATCGCCCAGCCAGGAGCGTTCCAAGAGAGAAGCCAGAGACGGTAGGGAAGCCCCAGTGGGTTTGGTTACCCGTGGGGTAAAGTAATGCCATGGTGAAACCCGTTCGGAAACTGATCTACTGAGTCTTGGTGGGTTTGCCACATCTATCTTTGTCGAAGGGTTGGGGTTGTTTTCGGTAGTTTTGGGCATGATCTGGAGGGCATCCTTGCATTTCTGACTGGGTTAGATCAAGCATGCAGGGGTATGGCAATTTTCCATTTCTAAGGTGTCATCGACAAACCTTGGTTCTACTGCATGTTAGTTGGAAAATGTCCAAACATGAAATGAGGCGCTTGGTGGTTCCAAATGTATATCTGGATGAATTCCACTGACCTCCCTGTGACGTCACTGGAATGATGGTTGGGATTGGGGGAATTGTTCCAAACCGTTTCATTTCAGCGATTTTCAGGTTCATCTGGTAAACCCAATAATAAACTATCCCCAAATGGTCGGTTTATGGCATGGGGTTTACCGAATCAGTGAACCAATCAGGGTTTTGAGTTCTGAGGATGCCCCAGTCCAGTTCTTGATGATAGAACGTGCCAAGAATTCACAACTGGAAGGACATTCGTGGGAATTCACCATGTGGAGTCAGAAAATGATTGCTTCTTGTTGTGAGAAGGTCTTGCAGAAGAACAAACAAGCGTTGAACATCCTCTGGACATTGAAGTCTTGAAAGATCATCATCAAAAATCATTGTGACATGGAAATCCAGATCTTTCTAACATCTCAAGAATCAGCTGAATTGAAATCATCACCAATCACCAATTTCTGGAAATTGGCCCAGTGTTACCGCTTGCCCCCCTCAGGTGAGCCTCCTCGGAAGAAGAAAGCACGGCGCGCCAAGGACTCACGCGAGAGCTCCTTGGCCACAGACAGGGCCTGTGTTTTTATGGGAACTGACAGAAACGGCCAGCCATTGGGATACACCCTTTGATAATCAACTCTAAATGGAGGTTTCAATGGGAAAATCAACCAGAAATGCTGGTTTTAAGCAATCTAACCAAAGCTGGCTGGAAGATTTTGAAGATAGTCGGGTTGGATGACTTCAGGGTTTGTTTGCTGGGGAAAAGCCAAACATTTTTTTGGTGCTCAACTTGTCGTTGTTTCAGCACCTACCCTCTGGTAAATCAAACTTGGCTTGCTAGGAAACCACAAATTACTGTAGTTCGATGATTTTCCATGACAATCCCATTGAAATCTATTGAAATGCCCACTGACAGAAGGGATTACCGCAGAGCAAAACATCTTAAAACAGTGTTTTTATCTTCGAATCCCAAGGCTTCAAACTTTCAAAACTGGTTAAATCCATTTAAATCCCAAGACTTGGAATCCAACAAGAACTGATGAGAAAAAAAACATGAAATCCCAACAAAAACTGATGAAGTCCCAGGGGTCCCCGGCTCCTCCCTGGCCACCGCCGTGGGCCGAGGTGATTTCGATTCCATGGATTCGAGGGCACCGGCACCAAAGCCCAAGGCACCAAAGCGTCGCGAGGCGCTGCGCTGATTTTGCCACCTTGTTGCTTTTCTATGTTTTTTTTGCCGTTGTGGTGGTGGTGGTTGTTCCTGTTGTTTGTTTTCTTCTTCTTCTTCTTCTTCTTCAACTCTATATCTTCTTCTTCTTCCTATGGTGGGTCTGGTATTTCTCTTCCTGGAGTTTTACATACATAATACATATATTTATATTATACGTTCTTCATCATCCAGCCCCGTCAGGATCGTTTGGACGACCGCTACGACCGCCGGGACGACCGCCGGGACGACCGCCGGGACGACCGCCGGGACGAGCGCCGGGACGATCGAAGGGACGGACGGATGTATGCGCGTGGTGCAGCGGATGATGGATATTGAGCTGGGGCTCGAACTGCGGACGACTAGGAATGTGAAGCCCTGTCAGAAAGCATAAACACAACTCACATGGAAAACTGTAAAGAAATATTGTTTTTGGAAATTGATCTTCCAGGTTAGATGGTGAGACATGGATGGGCCAGGGCATGACGTCCTTGGGGGTGCAGTTGAGGTGAGGATTATGGCTAAGACCATGGGATTTAACCCCCTACAAGTTATATTATACTTGGAACTGCACTTGAAAAGTCAACTATAAATGACCATTTTCCATAACTATGTTAGTTTACCAGAGGTTAAGCGGTTTTTGAATATTTTGGCAGGGTGTTGAAGATTAGCCATGAGTAGTGACCATAGATCGCAGACAAGGCCGGCAGGTCAGCAGCTCGGGCCCTGGAGCGGTGTCCGCACAGCGGAAAGAGCGATGCCATGAACGCTTCAATCTGAGTCAATCGTGATCAATCGTGTAACATTTTTGTACTTGTACTGTTAATACATCTTAATAAGTATATTGTCATTACGATCATTTAGCCATGTACTTAGATATGCTATGAATCTTAAGCACATATCCATGATGGTGTTGGTGGTTTCAGATCTGGTAGTTTCTGTTTCAATTTCCATCCAGATTTGGATCATTTGGCAGGACCGGCTGCACATGACTACACGTCGTGCTTTTGGGCGGCTTGAAATCCAACGGAATCCTCTGGTAAACTAACATAGCTATGGAAAATCACCATTTTTAATGCGAAAATCCACTATAAATGGCAATTTTCAATAGCTATGTTAGTTTACCAGAGGGTATCAAACGTGACTTCCTGGAAAATCCCCCAGCAAGAGTTTGATGATTTTCCCAGCCAGCCACGTAAACAATGACCACGAGGAAAAGAATACCCACGTAAAGAATGCAAGAAGCAAGGTCAGAGCATCTAGAGCCACGTTGGCTTTCTGTGTGGTATATTCCACTAGCATTTGGAAGATTTGGAAGATAGACATGTCCCTTTCTGCTGGTGCAGTTGTGTTTGCCCCTCTGGCCTTCTGGATGTGTTGGCTGGTGCGACCACGGTGGATGCCAATGGACCGTGCCATGGTCGAAAGTTGGATTTAAAGAAGTTTTAAAGAATAAGCATGGGAATAGAATGGTAGAGCCAACAAGAGTTTCTCAGAAATTGGATGATATATTATACGGACTTTTTGAGACATGGTCATGAATCCATCAAAAACATATGGGTTGGTAGACCTATTGTATTTTGGATAATGATGGGATGGATGACCATACCCACAAAGAAACATGATTAGACCATTGCAGACATGGCTTTGTCTGAAAATGATGGGAAGACCTCCCAAATCCAGTGAGCATAACGTATGGTAAATATCTCTAAATATCTACAGAATTTACAATCCCTTCATATCCCTTCTATGAATTCAACATCCTTTTGTATGTTTACAGCTACTGTACCTAGACTTGTGTTGTTCTTAGGGCAATTTGTGGAGCATTGGAGCATAGGGGCGCCTCTGAGGACATGGTACAAGCTGTTACCGTTTTTCTTTTCAACCTTCCAAACGTTACCTAATTTTGAAGGCATTCACCTATGTTCGATATCAAGTTTGTAGCTTATCAGTATTTACTGAAGTCTGTTTTTTTGGCTACTGAACAATCAGAATGTTCGAATTTGAGATCATGTCCACCCGTATGTTCGCAGGGTCGCCAGGGGCAAGTTCTTTGCGGCCCTCTGCGTTTCCCGGGCCGCGACACTTTCAGGGCAATGTGAATAAAAGGTGCGAGCAATGGCTGCCAGTATGGCCACCAGTTCGGCTTGATGCCTGGGTGTTTTGTGGTGCAAATTATGGAACTTTGGGCTCCAGCCTCGACATCCCTTTAAATTGACATACACAATGGGACTGGGACCCTAAATGAATAGATGCATTCCATGAATCATTCCCACCTTAGGTCAACTTTGACCCTTTGCAGAACATCCGAGGTTCTGACACCTATGACGCTGGCACGGCAAGCTGAGGATGGGTGAGTGTTTTGGGAAGAAACGCAGGGGAATCAGATGGATTTGCCAGGAAAATATGGGGGTGATTGTCGTTCATGTTCCTTTAAGTCTAGTTTCTATGTTTCTTTTAGCAGGTTTGGAAGGAGTTTATATTAAAAAAAACATATTGGATACATATCGAGGTTTCCAAATAATCCATTCAAATAGGATTTCCCACTATATACACCATCCAACTGTTGGGGTACCCCCAGCCATTAGGAACCCCCCATATCATTCAGATATTTCTCGTTGTATTGCGATAGGAATCGGTCCATAGCTTCATCAGGCTTGAAAACGACAGCAGTTTTGAACACGGTGTGTGTGTGTGTGTTTTAAGTCGTCTTCCTGTGTTTGTAGTCAACATGAGATAAAAAAAATGAACTCTAGGATGTGTAGCATTCTTGAATTTTCGAGTGAGATAAAACATGATAGAATCAAGTTCGAAATTCGAACGGTTTCAAACATCGTCAAACCTTGTCCTTGATTTTTGTGCACAAGATTCAATTCCATCTCAACCCCTTAGCCATTTTTCCCTACTTTTTCTCCCAGTTTGTCCAAACCCCGATACCTGGACGCAGGTCCGGCTGAGCGCCCCCGGCAGTGAAGCCAAGGCGGGAGCCAAGACCAACCCATTCGATGGTCCCAGCCACTGGTTTTCCATTCCCCAAAAAAGCACCATGGTTTCTGGGGGGTGCTTAATATGAAGGGGGGATCGGATGACTAGCGAATCAAATTCACAATCCCGTATGCTCCATGTATGGTACCTACTGGGTGTTTTGTGGTGTAAATGTTGGTAAATATTGCAGCACCATGGAGCAGATGGGAAAAGCCAAAAACAGCTCACATGCTCTTCAGTTTTTTTTGTACCCCATTCTATCCATTGGATTTTAATATATTATGATATATATATTAGATTATAATATTAATATATTATAATCATTTTCCCTATTAACTCACAATTTCATTTGGGGTATAGATGGGTATAGCCGGTATAGGCCTTTTTTCAGACACACCCCTATCTTTCACAGATGTTTCAAATGGACAAAAGGACAAACACCACACCAAGTCATCCAAGTTGCGAAGGCCTTCTGGACAGCGGATCAGTTGGCAACCTTTTCCACGACCGGACCTCAGGGGATGGCGGCCAATCATGGTGAAAATTGGTATTTCACTATGAACAAATGTTGGACAGGGGGATTTAACACATCAAGACTGTGATTTGACCGATATGAACACATGAATGCTGGATTTCGGTGCGTCCGAAAATACTAATTCTGCCCCAAATTTATAGCCATTTGATTGGGAAAACAATGATGAACCAAAGGATTTAGGGAGGGGCCAATTTTTAGACGGGCCCATATGGTTCCTGATTGGATCTTTTTACGCCTTTATCTATTTGTTGGTCAAATGCGCAACCATGACGTTTGTGGCGAAGTTGAGCCGACTCAGTACTACTGGATCCTGAAAAAGCTGTGCGCTGGGTGTGGTTCCTTCAAGTTCCCGAGAAATATGGAGCCCATGAGGAAGCATTTTCCTGTGATCCCTGAGGCAGCACTGGAATTTGTTTGAAAATAGGGGACTTACCTGTAATATTTGGCAATTTTCGATTTGGGGGTAGCCGTAGCCCATTTATCCCATTCTCAAACCTAAATCTAGCTTGATCTATCGAACTACTTTTTTGCCATGAAGGATATTCTCTCACTGTAAACAATTCATTTGGGTATCGAAATTATCTATGTACAACCTTTGGCAACACCTCTTCTTTACATTGATAGCCACTTTCTTGAAGAGCTTCCTTCAAGATAATTGAAGGATTCTAGGCCTCCAATTGCCCATTTGAAGTTACCTGCAAGGTGAGCATGAGCGAAACCTCGGGTTTCCAGCGTTCCTTGAATTTGGGCTCGTAGTGACTGGTTGAGTGGGCAACATCAAAGTCCATTCTGTGCGAATCCATCTTCCTCATTGTGGTTGGGATCCCTCTCTCAACTAGTCTAAGAACTGGTTAATAGGGAACACTACTTGGGGGTGCAGTTCCACTTATATAGGTGGACCAGTGGATATATATATATATTATATTAATTATAATGTATTATAATTATAGTTGCAGGAATTATCTGCCAACTTCTGGGGTTTCTTGGCATGGTTATACCCAGTAATCACCCCAACCGCACCCCATTAATCCACTATTATCCAATGGAGGTTGTTGTCAGTCCACCAAACCGCCCCGAAACACGGTTGAGGTGTTTCGAACAAGCCATCGGTCCAGTCGCGCGCTGTGACTGGTAGCTCGGGCCGGGGTGGTTGAGCCCATTTCTAAGGTCAACTAGTTGGAGGAATGAAGGCAATCCTCTCACCCCCCCCGTAGTTGCCATTTCAATAGGGAAAACGAATGAACTATATATTCATATAATCATATATATATATATATATAATAATAAAAAAATATATATATTACAATATATATATATATATACATAATGAAGATGATGATCAAGGAGTGGATTTTGAACAGATGAAACTGGGTATTCCTTGATGAGTTGCTTGCAAGAACAAACCCCTACGGCTCCGAACTGGTTAGATAGTCCTCAGTTGCGGATGATCCGCCAAGTGGCGCATGATCGGGATATTGGGAACACGTGGGAAGGTTGGGATACTTTAAATGACGCAGCCAAGAAACAATTTAGAACCAATAAATACAAATCAGAACAACCGAAATACCTCCAAGATCCTCCAAGGGTCTACTCTAAGAACTGGATATAGTTTGGTGACATGACTAAATTGCTGGTCTGCGTCATGCCTGCATTCTTGAGGTATCCGCGTAAGAGCCAAGGATTTTGGAGGTAATTGGCCAATTACGGCAGCCATCCGAGTGAAACACGAAGAATTGACTGAATGCATCCACTGTATCTGACGATTCGGAAGACTCCTACTATAATAATAATAAAAAAAATCGGCTGGTTGACTAATATGACAATTTGTGTTGCTTACTATCCCCAGTTTTTGGCACACATCCCTAATGCTTGTTGTTGCTGTGGTATCCATTATATTGCCATGATAACATGTTTGTTGGTTCCATGCCACTATAGTGTTTGTCAATTATTCTATCCCCACGAGCATTCATGACCATTTCCTCCTAAGCAGCAACCCCCGCGGAAACCCATGCGGAATGTGTTGGATGGAGTCATTTTGATACCGTCCTTTCTCAGTGGTTGGTTGGTGAAAATAGCGGGGGAACCCGGCATTCTTTGCAACCAATAGTCAATTGATGCCAATTGATGGTGCATGGTAAAGCAAACCGGCGCTGAAATAGTTTGCTTAGGACATAACAGCTTCCCTACGTGTTTTACGGAGATGGGCCGGGATTTCATGGGCCTGTTTCTTGACCCTATGTTGATTTTTTAAATTCCCATTTTTTACTGAATATAATATGATGATTTTTGCTTGTTATAATCAGGCTCCCCCAGAAGCCTTGTTCAGAACTGGTGGTTCTTTTCATGTTGGTGTTCCATGTAGGGAGAGTCTATTCTGGTATTCAGCACTGACCCGATACCCATGAAAATTATAGGTAGATGGAGGTCTGAAAATTTCCCGATGTGACATGCGGGTCATTCTCGTAATTTTGAGGTATTGTCGCCAATAATCTCATTTTCTGTCAAGATAATCGAGATGTCCCAACTCCCGGTGTTTCACACCAATTATTTCCCACAAGGTGCTTGCTACCTAATTTCTCAGCGAACATCCCCATCCTGATGGTAGTTCAAAGCCCCATAACCCTTCAAGAAGGTCGCCAAAAGAAGCATCATGCTTAGATCTTGCCGGAATTCGTGAGTTATAATCCCTCAAAAAACGGGGACGTATTGAGACCCCAGTGACTCTCCAACCACTTTTTTTTTCCGCTCACAAATTCTAGCAGCATCTGGCTCTCCTGGACTGTTCAGGCAACCAGTCTCGGATCAACATTACGGGTTGAGCTAGGGGAGCCCAGTTTTTTTTGCCGTGAATTGTGGATGATTGGTTCAGCCATTTTTAGTAAAATGGGATGTTGCTGGTAGATTCCAGAGATGGGTGAACTGAGCAGACCTAGGATTCCAGGGAGGCCAGGATTCCAGGGCCAGGACATATTTTTGATTCAGGGAAGATCCTCAAGTAGAAGCAAATGCGTGCAACTTGGCGTGGTTGAGGAACTGCGGTAGTGACCCCACTTCTATGTGTTTATAGAGAGTATGAATAACACAATATGTACATACATGTGATATAGCACAGAAACATCGGGGGTCATATCAGATAGGGTTAGATCACAAGCAGCCTGGGTATTGTTTAGATCAGTTCACCACTTCACCAGTTCCCCATAAAAGGCAGAGGGTCCGGAATGCTGGGGGTTTACGCCTGGACAATTTTTCAGAAGATGATATATCAGGGAATCTATCTATCTGAAATGGGTTCTCAAGATTTCATAGTTCATCATCATTTTCCTAGAACTCTGATATGGATGTGTCATGATTTGTCTAAAAGAATCGTGATGGGGGATATTTTCCCCAGCAAACACACGAGTTAAACATGTGACGGTTGCAATCGTAAACTCACGGGTAATCATTGTGTCCCTCCATAGAAAGGCCATTTCCAGTGGTTCATTGACGGAGCAAAGAACATCCCTGGAGGAGTGTCCACTTTCAGATCACTGGGGTGCAATCGTGTTTTTTTGGTCGCATGTGGGGGGAGATATATGTAATCCATGATAGATACTACACCAACTTGAAAAAACAACATATGTGGTGGATGGATTAAAACCTATAAGACTATGTTTTGGGGGGATGAAGATCCATAACTACCAGCGATTTTGGTGTGAAGTACAGGGTCCCCGGGTGCCATATGATAATGCTTGGAAGATTGGTTCTCCTGTGTTAACAGGTTTCAGACGGAGAATTTCTCATCGCTTGCCTTATCCCTTGGCTCAGCGGGCGCCGGGATTAGCGGAGAGCCGAGAAGTTGAGCGGCTTGCGCAACAGTTGGGAGCGTCAAAGATAGCTGTTGAATCATTGAAGTATATAATATATACAATTATATACATAATTATACATATATATATATATATTTAAAAATAAAAAATGTTGGCAAAGTGTTTGCATATTTTTGCAATGACGCATCATTTTCGAACATTCTTGAACAACTGGATATATTGAAAAAGGACTCGCAATGCCGAGTCAGAAGAGAACTTGGACTGAATTGGTTTGACCTTCTCCCGGGATTTCTGCAGGACCCGCACCAAGATTGTGGAGAAGCTGGCTTTTGCTCCGACACGCATGTAAGACCCAGTCTCAATACTGGAATGTCCATGATCAGAATGTTTGACATAAAACGACTATATCTACATGGATATTGATTGTACAATGAATCTATACACGTTACATGCTAAGTCTCAAGTTCTCTGTTTTTTAAATCAATCTAAATCCCTTGGTCCGGCATTCCCAGCACAACAGGCACAGGATTTCCAAGCACACCCGCCCCGGGGTCACAGAAGCACCGCGATGAGTCGGGTGCAATGGCCAGACGATTGGAACCGATGGCCCGCAAGAGGCCGATCATCTCACCGACCTCACCCTAGGTCGCTAGAGGTTTGGAGGTTCGAATTTTCAGGAAACAAAATCCGAATCCCATGTTCTTACTGGTGCTTAATAATCATTAATGATCATCCCAGCAACTCCCATTCCCTACGTTCAGCACCAGTAAGTTTTTTTGAGCAGTTTCTTCCTGGTGCTAAACGCAGGGAATGAGGGAATGACCGTCCTCATAACCATGAAAATAATCATCCCAGCAACCCCCATTCCCTACGTTCAGCACCAGTAGGTTTTGATGAGTTTCCCAAAAAGAAACGGCCAGAAGGTGGAGTGGAGGCCAAATGATGAAAATCATCGGCGGAGCAAAAAAAAGAAGTTTGAGAAGTTCATTTGCTCATCCAAGTTATATCTCCAGATTGGTGCTGGTTTAGCTTGATGCCTCAATCTCGTCAGAGCCTTGCCGGGCTTCCCGTAATACAGGGACTGTCAAAGTGAACGGAACATTCAAGGACTTGTTGGTTTGAACACGTCCTGAATCCTCAAAGCTATGGAAAATGATCCATTGATAGATGATGCATGATGATCTACCCACTGAAGATGGTGATTTTTCAGATCGCTATGCTGAATTACCAGAGGGTATCATCCCATTTTTGTTGCTTAGATTCCATTAAAATCCCATTAAAATCCAATTAAAATCCCATTAAAATCCCAGTAAAATCAGATTAGTGATTAGCATCACATTAAAATCCCATTGAATCCCGATAAAATCCCATTAAATCTCTATGAATTTCTCCTAACCCCAACCATGATTTGGTGATGATCGCTGCCCCCGTTCCGCAACATCCGTTTCTTCGGGGGCAGGTCATAGCCAGCCTGGCGAGGGTGGTCGTTGGGCCTGCCCCCCGGGTCGCGTATGGCTTGGGCGAAGCGACAGAGCCTTGGGTGAAAATTCGGTCGCAAATGGCGCTGGGTGCTGTCATAGCCTCCGGCCCAGAGGTGTTTTCGCAGTGGCTGCTGAAAAAACCCTGGTTGATGATTATGCAGCATGCATAGGGGATTATACTAACCATTACTGACCTTACGAAGCAATCTTGATTGGGGATTTCCATGGCTTGGGAATCCCCGGTTGCCAGGCGATGTTTTTAGGGACGACCGAGGGTTTTGAAATTTTTGAACGCCGCTCAATTGACTATTATATTCGGATATGATATGATGTGTATATATTAATGATCGGCTCAATTGACTATTATATTGGGATATATATGATATGATGTGTATACATTAATGATGAGAAAGAAACATGTGATGATGAGGAAGAAACATGTGATGGTGATGACGACGACGTTGTGATGTTGTTGGTGATTTTGGGAGAAGTCGAAAACCCCAAACCAGTCCACGTCCATCTGTCTTGGGTTCCTGTGAACTTATCCCCCTTCTATTCATGAAGGAGTCTTGCCCGGAGGATAGGCTGTGAAGGGACCATGTCAAAATGCATTTGTGCAAACATACCCAATGTATCCCAATGTACTAAATAGTGTTGATAGGTATATATGGCTATCAGTCACTTCACCCTGGTGTTGTAATTGGACTCTCATCCCTGAGTCAACCAGCTTCGGAAGGGTCGGGCAAAACTGGCCTGCGTGGGCTCAAACACACATAGACGATGGGTCATGTGTACAATAAACAATAAACAGCGGATCATGTGTATACAATGCATTGATTGTCATTTTCAAAGCGTTCACACCAATGTATTTAGTTGGTCTCTCAAAACTTGTCCCCCCCAAAATCGCATCTTTTTGGTATACTCAATTTCCAGAAGACAAATCCCTAGAAATCCCCCAAGAATCCTGATGAATCCACGATTTTTCATTCTTAAGTTATAGAAATTCCATGAAACCCCCCAGATTTTTGCTGATCAAAATCCCACCATTCCTCGCTCGTTTCACCTCGAAGAGACCCTGAGGACACTGGTGGAAGGACGAGGTTCCCCTGCCAGATCGATGGCGGGCAAACCATGTGGAGCAGAGCCTGGGTTATGTTTCGAGGTTTCGAAAATAGGGGTGCCACCAAATCATCTAAAATTAAACCATTTTTGGGGAATTCATGAAATATATTGATGGAATATATAAACACAAACATCTTGGAGTAGATAGAATATGGAATTTTCAAAAAACTATCACTGACATGGGAATATGATGGAAGTATACTCTATCCACTCCATGACGATATATCCATGTTGGAGGGTATCATCCTCATTTTTGTTGGTCAATTTCCATTTAATCCCATTAATATCTCATCAAACCTCACTGGATTCCATGAAATCCCCATGTGTTGATGGTTAAATCCCCCATGTTTGATATGACAGCGAAAGGGATCAATGGGATACAAAATCTAGCATCCAAAGAAGGGATAATACAATCCTCATATCCTCTATGGTTGGTAAATGTTCCGTTTTGGGGATTTGAAAGTCACATTCGAGGATCTGTTGGAGATGTATATCGCCGATAATTGGGTGATGTTCAATTGGGTCATTTAAACCAATCCCTGTATTTTAGGTGGCAGCCCTGAAACCTTGAGGGGCTGTCTATTTTTTGAAGGGCTGAGGTCTTGTGGTGTGGTGTTGGTTTCGGGCAAAAAACCGTTCATGTTCACGTAGCAGTTGAATCGCCTCCTCAAGGCGATCTCTTCAAAATGTAACAATTAGTGGCTGCACCCCCCTGTTGGTTGATATTGGTTGATGATTGGCATTTGGGGGTTATAACTCACCTGCCTTGGGCACGTCTTTTATGTCTTGGGGATGGTTCGAATCCCTGAGCTAGGAATCCTGTCTTTAACCAGCCAGTAAAATGGAATGACAGAGGGCTTGAACGAGGTCGCTCCAGCCGACTGGTGGGGAAATGATTCGCCACTTTTGGGGGAGGAATTGGCCATTGATATAACCTCTATATTTAGCCAATTTACCTCCCCTTGTATCTGGGCTGTTAGGAGCAACCTTGTTGGTGGAGCCCGCCAGTCTTCTTTGGGGAGTTCTAAACCCAAGCATCTTATGTCCCAAGAAATCCTGTCGAAACGGCTGCTGCTTCAGGTTTTAACAGTCCAACCTCCAATGAAAGGATCATCGACTACAGGAATCTTCCATGTGACTAGCTGTAGGAGCATCCCATTGATCGTAATCGATGCAGCCAAGTTCCGGATGACTTACATGACGAACTATTTACCAAGTGGGGTGACCCTGCAAGTAGATTTAGAAGCTGATGGCAAGTACAGTTATGAACTATACCCATCTTGGAAAAGATAGTAAAATTGGACCACCTCCAGTGTGAAAATCATCTAACCTGCGGGAAGTGGACACCCCAAGGACCCCCAAACTGGAAGCCGACGCCAACGACTCGCCGAGGATCGTGGCCCCCGCGATTTCGCAGATCCCATCGCCGCAGTTTCGCGGCCCGTCGAGCACCTTGGGCCCGCATCGGCCGGGACGGTTTTCTGTCTGAAAATGGGCTACACGAAGCCAAGAATGGTCATTGAATATGATAAATCTGTGGATTTCGGGATGACTCTTAGAGGTTTGACATGGTTTGACAAAATATTCAAAAAACCGCTTACCCTCTGGTAAACTAACAGTTTGCGAACTGGAAAATCACCATGCTATTAATGGGAACATCAACCATAAAATGGCCATTTTCAATAGCTATGTTAGTTTACCAGAGGGTAATGAATAGGGAATATGATGATAAATCAGTGGATTTAGGGATAGCCTATTTTCAGACACACCCAAATGGCTCTGTAATTTGGGATCTTAGAGGTCTGACCTCTGAAAATTAACAGATGGGTACAGATGGGCTATCCCCAATGCCAAAAGGATTACTATATCTTTTTGCCCGAATGGCCGTGTTGACCTGAAATTTCATGGATGTTGTTTAGGCAGTTTTTCCGAAACCTCATTATGATTGTTAGCAAGGGGAATCATCTAAAGATGGGTTCATAATTTGCCCACATGGACATCATTGAATCATTAGATGCAAAACCCAAATCGATGATTTGCACAGCTATATGGTGTCGTGGAAGGATGTTAGACACAAAATCATACAAAATCCATATCCATACTGAGACGACTGTTGCTTGACCTGCCACCTCGCATTGGTCAATGGGTCAAAAACCTGGCATGAATGGAGGGAACCAAACATTTCGTTCTGCATACCGTTTTGCCAGATCGCAGCAAAACAGATGGCTGGAGCCCGGGCTTGTCACATTTTCAATCTGATGGTTTTTTTCGTTCTGGAAATTTGGTCATGTTATGCCAGGTTTCCTCTTAAAATTTGGACATAAACGGCAACTACCAACCGGATTTAATCCGGTCTTGGCACTTGCCTTTTCTAACTTCAGCAACGCTCCAAACTGGAACACTTGTGGCCCTGTCAGCAGGTCATCCCATTTATGGAATGATAACTCCATTTGTAGCCATAAACATAAGATAAAATAAGTGGTGTTTCGGGCTTGACCTGAATGTGTTTCTTACGTTTTTTTCCCCCCAAGGTCAAGTCGCTCCGTCCATGACCAGAGAGAAACAAACTTTGAGTGCCTCAGAAGCCTTGGTGGTCTTGACTTGGAAGTTCCAATCCTTAAGTTTGTTTTTGACCCATCGATATAAGCCATCTGGCTATGATTCAAAACCCTTGTGCCCGGATGATACCCTAAGTCATAGATGGGTTATGGATGTTTGTTCACCCAGTCATATGGTGATTTCAGAGGTTTTGACCCATCCCCACACTTTACAACGCAGATATGATATACACTCCAGTGAACTAACGTAGCGGGATGAACTATAGGTTTTTTAACGTATATTCCACGTTAGTCTAAGCAGTTCGGGGGAACATCCCAGGTACAAANCAAGTTGAATATGTTGAGTGAAAAATGATGATGGCCATGTTAGTGGAGCCCTCTCATGTTGCCACAGATAGTGATGGCTATGTTAGTGGAGCCCTCTTACGTTGCCACAGATAGTGATGGCTATGTTAGTGGAGCCCTCTTATGTTGCCGCAGATAGTGATGGCTATGTTAGTGGAGCCCTCTTATGTTGCCACAGATAGTGATGGCTATGTTAGTGGCCTCCTGGTCAAAGTTTTCTTTTATGTTGCTNTGCTGTGCTTATTCTGCCCAATAGCTAGTGCTCTACGCAGAATGCTGCCCTGGCAGCCCATACTGATAGCCAGGATAGCACACGGAACATTTTGCCGCACCGGAGAGTAACTGGGTGGATATGATGTATGATAACACTCATGTCTCCTGGGATGTGCCCCCAAATTGGTGCCGGTGGCAGTCCAGGAATTCACCTTCGCCCAGCAGGTTATGAGTTTCTCTGAAACTATAGGCTACCCCCTGTGAAATGATGCCGTGTCATCACTGTCCCTATGAACAATGGCTATGTTCAATGGATATCCCACCATTGTCATACGCACGCACCCAGTTCTGAGACTTCTGAGCCTGCAGCCTGAGGATCAGATTCGTCCCCAGTGGTTTATCCCGTTGATGACAGGGGGTGAACTAACCCGAAACAAACACCAACCAATTAGGATTCGCTGGTGAACTCTTATAAAATCCACGTAAATTCCATGAAATCCCATTTAATCATATTCAATCCCGGAAAATCCGTGGAAGGGCAGCTAATGATGATCCCTTGACATTGGAGCGCATTCTTGTATCTATAGTCTGCTTGATCTTCCTATCCAACCTTCTTGAACATGTGTTTGAGCCCACTTGGGGACGGCCTTGGCGCCCTTTCCATGATACCGGTCGCTGCGCATTGTTGTGAATCAACTAACATCAACTAGCAAAAAGATCAATTAAAGTGGTTTTTGGTCGATTCATGTACCAAGAATGGAGCAATATTTCCTTATAGTAGCTCGCAGATAGACACGGTCCTTTGCCATTTGCATTTTTTAAGTTATCTCTACAATTGACCTGCAAAGTAGCTTCCAATTGAAGTACCTGCAGTTCATCATTTTCTCTCGTGGATAAAGTCATGCAAACTTGTGGAAGGCTCCGCACCTACTCCTACTCCTACTACTCCTACTCAAAACCAAGCATTTGTTGAAGCTTGTTGAAGAACATGGTGCCCCACAGTTCTGTTCATTGGCCTAAGTCCAATTATGATTTTCGAATCACGATAAACCTCAAGTTATACTGTAAAACATTATAAAATCCATCTAACTAGATATCAGCCCACCATCTAACCATTTCATTATTAGATAATTCTATATAATTCTGTCTACCATAAACCATCTATTGGAGTTCCCTTCACCTGAGGTCTGGCGGGAGGTTTATCAGGATGGCCCACTCAGAGTGGGCCCCCTGGATGTGGACGTCTCCTGCACGATGTCTGGTCCTGGAACTTTCAATACGAGTGGGAGGCACGGGGAGAACTACTGGAGAACTGCTGGAAACAACTATGGTAACTATGGTAACTATGGATACCCTTTGATGATCATTGTTTAAATATGGTGTATCCATAGTTTATTGATTCCCATTTAAATAAACTATGGATACCCTTTGACTTCCTGGTGCTGAACGTAGGGAATGGGGGTTGCTGGGATGATTATTTTAGTGGTTATTATAGGTCATTCCCCCATTCCCTGCTAAGCACCAGTAAGTTGATGATCATCAGTTTCCCCCTATTTAAATGACCATTCCCATTTTCAGACACACCCATATAACATCATATAACCATCATGAAGAAACTTGCCAGTTATTGTAACATGATGATTTGACCGATGTGTGTATGACTGTATATTGTGTAGACCACAACCCACGGTGCCCCAGTTCTTTTTTTGCCACGTTGGTCGAACCAAGTAGGTTAACTAGGATTTGTGGTAGATATATCAAAAGATTCTATAGTTAATCCGGTTTTTCAACCAACTTCTAACTGCGGGGAACAGCGTTAACACCCCTGCTGGATCTTGTTTTCTACGCCAGGCTTTTATGTCGATCTTGTCGGAGAAAGCCCATCAAGAACGACCCGTAATGGTGGTCACCCGGCATCGAACAAATGGTGAAATTGAGTGAGCCACTGATGAAAACCAGTGATTTAACCAGCACAAATGGGGATTTCAATGGATTCAATCATATTTAACCAATGAATAATGAACAATAGGGAAAGTGATGACACTCTTTAGCCAGAAACAAGGAGTAATTCTACAAGTTTCATAACTTTTATCCACGATGAAAATTGATGAAAATGTCAGGTACCTGAATCGGAAGCCACTTAGCATGGGAACAATGGCGAAATTCTTGAGGAACAATTGTAATTTATGAACCAAATATGGGGATTTGATTTAAGTATAGTTGACCGATGAGTACTCGTAGTTGGTTTGGGTATGTCTGAGAATGGGAAGACTGATGAAATTCTTTGGCCGCCACCGATGGTTCTGATCCAAATCATCCCAAAGTGGCCTAACATGTACAGGCTTGCTGCAACTTACTATAGGTACTTGATGGCCGCAAAGAGGGAAACTCGTAATATACCATTTTTCTTAGAGCGTCGGCAGCAGCCCTGGACCATGTGAAATTCCAATGTTCAACACGTTTTCAGCTGAAAGCCCAATATTTTGATCCGCAATCACTATTCCGATCCCCATCAACATGTCACGAAGTTTAAGATAAAAGATTGATTATTGAGTTTAGGAAATCTGACATTGCAACAAAAAACTTAATTCGTTCTATAGGGGCCCCTGCGCCACCACGGCAGCTCAGTATGGATCATGATGAATCAGTACAGGAAGATGCCCTCTAGATACTGGTAAGTTGCTTTATAACTTGGCTAGCTAGGAGATATGCTGTACATATCTCAAGGTACATGGGGTTATAAACCGGCTTAGAACTGGGGGGGCCTTGCTGTAGGGGATTCTGATATTTGTTTAATCAGTTTGTGGGGCTTGGGTCAATTTGATTCAGCTCCAAAGCATTCAAAGAACTAATCCCATCCTCCGAATGTTGGATAATTACTCCCCCCCCATATGGACCCCAAAATGAGTAGATCCAATACTAAACATTACCAAGCTAGGGTTTGAGAGGGGGGTATTTGATATCGGGTGGAAAGGATTAGTAGCAACTTCTGGGGTGCCGATATGATATAATAGAAACACGACTGTGAAGTGGGTCCCTGACGCGTCCAGCGCAGAAGTTCGATCCAGCGGTACCTTTACTCTCCAAAGTCTTTCAGGGTCATGACTTCATCAAGTACCGGTACCTCCTAATAACGACCTAACTATATGAGTCACCGATAAAAAAAAAAAGCTCGTTTTTTTTTTGGATCCAGCCAGACCATCCATGGTCCGAAAATCCATCAGGCGTTAGATACCGAGTTTCCGGGCTTTCTACTGGAAGACCATCCCTTTGCGCCCAGATCGGCCCGTCCCTTGGAATCCGACAAAAACAAACCAACCATGATGGAAGATGTACTGGGATATGATAGGAATACAGACCTGAGACCTGATGATCTGCGACCAATTTCAGAGGATTTTCCGAAAGTTGGACGGAGTTCGACCATGTTCGATGGTTTTTTAAATGTAGCATGATGAATCAAGCTTATAAGGAAAATGCTTCAAAAAAGCACTGACAACTATGATCACCGATCTGTGGCTTGAGGGGTTGAGAGGTTTTGCATTTGAGTTGTCGCCTGGAGGCTCAAGCCAGTCATTGAATCTGTTTCCGCACAAAGTTTTTTTGCATATGGCTAATCCTAATCACTCAAGAGCTTGTTGCTGTTTCAAGAGTTGGTTTTGGAAGGGAAAAAACAATGTAGAGCTTTCGTCCCCAAAGAGGTACAGTGGCAAAAAGCCCCATGAAACTGGTGAAATCAGCTTTCAGCAGCTGATTTCAGCACGTTTTTGAAATCCCAACCTGGGGATTTTGGTACCGCAATCACCTGACCCGTGTCAGTCCCATCTCAGGTTACACTGCTTTGCGAGAAAATGTGGACTATCTGTGGCCCATCCAATTTGGTTCCTTGGTGGAAGATGGTGGAAGATGCGTTTGGCAAGTCCCTATCCTTCCGGGCAAATTCCCATGGTTTGGAGATGTTCAGATTGGAGGAATCAGCCCGTTTAAAAGCCAGCATATGCAGCTTTTTGGATGCTTTTGGGAATTATGATGAATTATGTCATATACCCAGATCCTTCAATGGGTTTCATAGCCGGGGGGATGGGAATGACGCCAGGGATGAAAATGCTGGATCATTCCTATACCTGTTCTCTCCCGGTCCTTCACTCTGCAAATAGACTTGCCTCTGACAAGTTTTCAAGTGCTGCATTCACATCCTGTGAGATTTCAAGGTTCATAACAAGTTGAAGTACCACGCGCACGCTTCGTGCATGTTTATATATATGTATTGCATGACATCATGACAGAACGGCCTTGCTCAGGGAATGCTCTTCTCGTAGGGAGTCTGATTCGTACCGATTATGTCAGAGTGATTCAGTCCTAGTGATATTTGCATCTTTGAGGCGAAAACCATCTTTAAACAAGCGACCACTGTTTGGTTGGTAGTATGATGTGGGAAATCCAAAACCATACAGCACACTCCCATTTAAGAAACGGTTTGGGGGGATTAAACAACAAACCCCCCAGAAGGGTGTTGCGTGTCATTCAAAAACCCACAATTGAATTCTAGGAAGGAGGCTTTTCAATAACTCTTTGAAAGGATTTTTGAACAAGTCCTAAATGTTCCGCGGGGTTTTAATGCTCATGGGTACGAACGGGTAACTATCGTCTGCATTTCTGGCCATCAGAATGAATCCTCTGAGGGAATCCATGACTGTAGGCAACATAGAAACATATAGAATATCTATTGACCCTTGTGAATTCTATGGGGGGTAACCGATGTATGGGGATTAAATCACCGACCTGATGTGTTAGGGATACTTATGAAATCTTATGAACAAGATTAACCATATACACTAGGATCTAGATATTTGTTCGAATCACCTTTCATTTTTATATCCCTAGATGAAACAAACGAACTCCCCGGGGCCGTTTGGGTTGCCTGGGGCGCCCCCAACTGCGTAGATCTAGGCTTAGCAGTGGCTGATGGCGATGGCGCTCCGTTGGGAGCCTGGACATTCAATCTTTCCTTCAACTTAGCCACAAGCCTCTACTCAGAGGACACGGATGGGATGGGATATTTGACCATCAACAAATGGGTTTTTCTTAAAATGGTGGTACCCCAAAGCCAAATTTGAACAATTTTAGTATTGAAACCCAAGGTGACTTGGGGATCCCCCATTTTAGGAACCCCCCAAACGGGGATTTAATGGGGATTTAACGGAGTTCAATGAGGTTTATGGGATATATCAACAGAGTTTTAATGGGATTTCACGGGAAAATCATCGAACTTGATGGTGAATTAGTGGGATATTCATGGGGATATCATGTTTTGGAACTGACCAACTGTGAAATACGATCATTTTTTGGGCGTCGATTCCTTCCTGAAAGAGACACCCGCACCTGGACTAAAGATGGTGTCAACAGTCCTCGGTGACATTTCAAAGCAGGTAGATTTGACAAATCTGCTCACATTCGAGCAGGTTGACAGGAAAAGCTTGATCTTGGAGTTCAAAGACAAGCTTGCGGTCCTACTGAAGGTGTTGACGGTGCGGGACAAGACCATATCTGCCAAGATCTCTGCAGAGAATCGTGCCAAGGAAAGGCTCACGAAGCTCATCGAATCGGAGCGTGAACGGACAAGGGTCCTCGAATCAGAAATCCTCGCCTGCAGGACGTTTGATGAGTTGCTCACCCACCCAAATTCCCAACAATCAGGAATTCAAATATAATAATTCGTAACAATTCCAAATTTCAATCAAAAATTCCCAACTTTCACCCAACAATCGCAGATCATCAGGAAAAATTGCGAGTTGAAAATTGAAAGAGATGAGGCAATGATCCAGGCGGCGGATGCAATGGAAGACGAAAGAGTCCGATGGTCTGAAATGGATAGTGCCAATACTGAATTTTCCCAGGAGTTTCTAGTGGGATATTGAATATTAGGGGGATGGGATGATGAATCAATAGGTCAGATTGTAAATATATCTTGGGACATGGATATAACAGGGAGCTACTTATCAGTCAATTATTGCTTAATACTATAATACAAAATTATATATGATTAAAAGTATGTATATAAAAGTAGAAGTGAGAACAGGGATGGGATGCAATTTCTGGGTCAGTTGTGAATCATTTGTTAAATTATCAGAAAGTCTCTAGAGACTCTAGAGATATGGGTGTGTCTAAAAATTGGTACTCTTTAAAGTGGCCATTCTGAATGGTCAAACAGATGAGCCTAGACATGGATTGTTTGCTACTGTCGGATGGCGTGGGAAAAACAGAACCTCATCGAAACGCTTCAGATCTTAGCCCTCTTAATATTACCAATATATCCCATGGTTTTTGGGCACTTTGATAGATAATGGTTCCCTCAAAACCTCCATGTATCAGTGATTTCCCATTGGTACAAATCCCATCCCCACAAAACAAAAAAGACCTCCATTCTATGGTCCCAGTCATATGTGGTTTCAGCCCCTCGATCCACCATGGTTTCTGTGGGGTGTTTAATGTGAGGGAAGGCATTAATTATAGATGGTCAGGTCTAAACTTAGATCCCCACCAATATCCCATTAAATCAAAACGAACAGATGATTTTCTGTCCATGAATCCCATTAAATGACGATTAATATCCCATTCAACCTCATTAAGCCTCATTAAACCCCATTTAATCCGCATCTGCTGATGGGCAAAATCCCATGTTTCATATGAACGGGGAAGGGATCAATGGGATAATATAATCCTAGTATCCAAAAAAGACAATATAATCGTACTATCCAATTTGTGTAGTCCATCAGATATCAGGGATTGATAAATGTCACTTGCTGGGGATTTGGAACATCACTTTCAAGTATTTCTTGGGGTTTATATCCCCCTGTAGTTGGGTGATGTGAAAATTGGGACATTTACCAACCCCTGTATATGGTTTGGATAATCCATTGTAACTTCCATGTACAAGGGATTTCACACTAGAATCACCTCAGCTGCGGCCCCAAAATAGGTTCTATTTCCCATTAAATCCTATACAATCCCCACTACAATCGCATTGAATCCAATTAATTCCCACTAAAATCACATTCAATCGAATTAATTCCCACTAAAATCACCATTAAATCACCATTTACAAGGAAAAACCCTTAACACCCCCCACTTAAATCCCCATCCAAATGCCATGAATTCGTTCAGATCCCCCATCGCCAGGACAGCGTGAGGTTCCTCCAAGCCGCCGGGGTAGACTTCCCCAGACATGCCGTGGAGGGCATCGAGCCTTCGACCTTGGCCTGGAAGTTCCGTGGAGCGGTTGGGAGTTGTTGGGATGTTCCAGGGATCCAACGGGGGTGATTTCCACCAGAGGTTTCGAGGTTACCCTCTGGTGAACTAACAGTTTGCTATTGAAAATGGCCATAGAAATAGTAGATTTTCCCATTGAAAATGATGATTTTCCATAGCTATATTATATGTTAGTTTACCAGAGGGTAAAATGTTTCAATCATGAAAAACGGTGATTTTCTCATGATTTCCCGCAAGACGACTGCAGTTTTCACCATCAAGAATGGGAGATGGGATATGATTATATGATCCTATCAAAGGAGAGGACCTGACCATCAAATTTGAGCTGTTTACCGTAAAAATAGGGATTTTAACAATCAATATATAATGGAAATTAAAGTGATTTGAAACATGAAACAGCAACCATAATGGAGGCGCCCATCCTTGTGGCTTTTGCAGGATTTTCACATTCAAGTTGTGGAAATGGGCAGAAAACCTATAAAATCATCAGGGATGCTCCAACTAGGCGCATCAGGAGAATCATAGCCACTTTTTGGGGGGAAAGGGCCCGGGAGCAGCCCTACCCACGGAACTCCCAAGTAATGAAACCTGGCGGCGAAGTCCCCACATTTAATGGAAATATCATCTTTTACAAGGGAAGCTCATCTAGAAAAGTTCTCAAATGATCAAACCTGGGGGAGATTTGAACGGTTAAATCACCTGTCACTTGAAAGTGAGGGATGGATTCCAGCACAAAAACCTGAAAGTTTTTCATCCCCGAGCCCAAAAAACGATCGATGCCTCGAGCTCATCAAATCCTAAGATCCGGCGGATCATAGATGGGGATGGGTCAAGTTACCTATGAAATTATATACTATGTGAATGGGTGAATCAACATTCAGAAATCAGCTGTTTTCGGGTACCATCCGGGTACCATCCGGGTACCAGGCTGACTTGTCGTTTTTTTTCATACACCCTACCTGTTTGCTACTGACTGCATGACACAACACATCCCCGAATCGACTGCAACTCCAAGAAGCTGAACATTTCCCTGAGTTTTACCAAAGATTATCAAGAACAAAACACCACCATTTGCTACACACCAGGTTTACCCAACTGATCTGTTGTTTGGACAGATCCGATTGTATGAATTTCCATAAGAAGCTCCTAACGGGGACGGTCTCTCCGTTCGGCCTCGCGAGGTTATCTCGGTCGCCTCTGGTGGGGATGCATCGCAATAGCCCTGAGTGGGTCACCTTCTCTGGGTGGTATGATTGGGGCTACCTTCTGAAGCTGGTGCCTTGTGGAGTTTATTCGCGGAGGGAGGTGCAGGTTGATTCTCAACAAACCATGGGGGGCCATGGGAGACTTGGGGACACCAAGACAAGTGGTGGGATTTAGCTGTCAACATTAGGGATTTCACCGGAAAGCCATGAAACGCGGGGTTTCGTGTGATCCCAATGGCGAATTTCACCAGTATGCACATGGTCTTCAATCCTCAAACATGGGGACATGGGGATTGGATCAAACACTGTTTTCTTGTGTTGCGTATGTCGAAGTCTCACTCATGTCGGGTTTTCCTCCATGAACATCACCTTTTAGTGGGGCTAGGTTAAACTATGCATCTTACTATCACAAGATTATTTTGAACACCAACCAACACAGAAATATAGAGTCGCCTGGTGCCAGTACTTTGGATGTTTTTTTTTTAATTTTCCGGCAGAAGTTTCTAGTTGGTGTGTGTAGATAGTGGTGATTTTATAAACCTCCAAAATTCGGATGGTAATCCCAGCTGACTCAGACATTTGCTGGGTAAACCTCAGGGATGCATGGGTCTATATATTATATATATATATAGTATATTTATAGCTATAATTATATATAAGTATATATTATGTATAGTTATAAATATCTAGTTATACAATACATCGTAATATATCGTTATACATCATTATCCATATAGATATTACTAGTTACCATATTCTTAATATTTATATATATATATATACATTGCAAGCCAGCTCGAGCCAAAAACCAGAAGGGCCTCTAAGATAGGCCATGCGGACTGAGCTTTTTAATTTGAGGGACGTGTTGCATTGGCGTCTTCTCAACCTCCAGGTGACCGGCAACCCGATGCCGTACGACATCACTGCCTTCGTCACTTGACGTTTTCGAGTCAGAAAATGTGGGGAATTGCTTGGTGGATCATCCCACTTAGTGGTTAAGAACGCTGGTGATCGTAAGTAGTGTTAAAGGGGGTATCCCATCTATAAGTAGTTTCTAAGCCCATTTACTAACCAGTTCCACCAAGTAAGAGGGGATGGATCAAAACCTATCATGCCATAGTTGGAGGGATGAATATCTATTTACTGTAGCCATTTTTGTGGTTCAACAGGGTACCAGGGTCAAAAGACCCATGATTACCAATAGGATCCACAAAAATGCAGATTTGTCCAACAAGATTGGGATTTCACCAACAAAACGAGGAATGCGCCATGAAATAAAGGGATTAGTTAGGTGGATGGTTTTTAGCCATACAATTTAAATAGATACCCTCTGGTTATGTCAAAATAGACCCTGAGAATAGCTAGTTTTAGAGGAAATTCATCTTCCAATCCCGATGACTGCCAGGGTCTATGTTAATTTACCAGAGGGTATGTATAATTTTAGCACTTGAGGAATTAGACGTGATCACCATTGATCCCACTAAAGCTATACACGTTTAGCGCATGTATATCCCACCAAGATAGCAACTTAGCCATGGAAAATCACCAACTGAACAGGGTTACTATAGGTTAATGAACGAACAAAATGGGCCATGGCTTCCACACCTATGTAAGTTTTACAAAGGGGTAAGTGTCATTTGGCAAACTCTTCTTTGAGGATTATCACATATTATCACCCGTTTGGAAATCAAACCACCCAAACCTGGCAGTTGATCCCACCATGTTTTGCCGGCAGGGCAATCCCATGTTGAAGCTGGGGTCATATTCAATGACAAATGAATGGAGATGATGAAAGCCTTAACATCTATTTTATTTCATAGATGAAGGATTGATTTTACATGATTCTTACTATATGTTTGCTGTAAATAGTATACAAGGCTGGCATCCATCTCTTGTGGGTTCGCAATGACCAAATGACACCCCACTCCGAGAAGTGGTTTCACCGAAGATCTACAGGACATGACCTATGTTTGATGCTGCAAACGCTTGTTTCCTGATGTTTCCTGAGCCCTGTAATTTTCTGTCAAATCACGTCATGCACATACTGTCACGTACCCGCACAATTCATGTACCTTATCGGATTAAAAAAGGAATCATCAACCAGCAGGTGTGTCCTCCTTGCAGCCAATCAGCTTTGGATGGATGACCATACTTTACGTTTGTATTTTTGGACAAAAGTGCCATTAACAGCACCTTGATGTTGTTGTACCACTTGGAATGATGCCAACATTGAGTATATCATTATTGTCACTCGGTGTATGATATATATATATATAGATCATGTTCATGGACATGGATCATGATACCCTCTGGCATTTCAACGTAGCGAACGGGAACATCACCATTTTTAAGTCTGGTAAATCATCTATGAATGTTACCATCATCCCATAAGGTGGAGCTAGTTGACTTGACAAATTCCATGGCCCATCTAAGTTGTTTTTTCTACGGGACCATTAAAAGATTGTTTTTTCCATTACCCTCTGGTTATTTAACATAGCCATGGAAAATCCCCTATGAATGGAGGTTTCTAGCTGGGAAAATAATCCAAAATTAACAATTTTCCATGACCATGTTAAATAACCACATGGTAATTTCCCAATAAAGCCTCCATTTCTTGATGCTTAAAACCACATAAACTCCCCATGAAAAAAAACGCATGATGACGAGAGGCTATGGCCCCCGTCCCAGGACGAGTTGCTGTCCACCTTGTGTCCAACGCGTAAAGAGCTGCGCGATCTTTTGCCGCGCGGCTCGTTGGTGCCTTGGATCGTGAGTTTAAGTGGGGATTTAAGTGGGGATTTCATGGAATCTAACTAACAAAAATGGGGATGATACCTGGATAGTAGTGCATTAATGGCTTTTAATGTGGAATTTATGGCATAAAATGCACGTCATCATTCATCATCTGTAATAGATAAATCATCGAATTCAATGACCATTTTCCATAGCTATGTTAGTTTACTGAAGATAAGTTTCATCAATAAAGGAATTATCCTGCGAATGAATGGAATAATTCTTTATGAGATTTATCAACCAATCAACCAACCAATACTGGAGATATAAACCCTACCTCAAGGCTCAAGGCTCCAGACACCTTCCCAGACTGTATTTTGGGGGGTCGAGACACCTTCGAATTGAGAGTATTTGGAGCCCTAGGGAGAAGTAATTCGCCTAAGATCTATAACAAAGGTGACACATTGAGATTTGACCATGTTAAATGGTGATTTAGTTATATTTGAGCAATGAATATGGATTTGGATGTGTCTGAAATTGGCTAGCACACCACCTTTAAAGTGGGACAATGGTGAGAAACCATCAAATTGTGGGGTACGCTATTGTCAGACCCCCATGTGTGTATGTATGTATATATATATATATGTATAACACAAAGATGAGGCCCCCACAAACGGTAGGGGCATGGAAAACGAGATAACAGCACCCCGTCGGTGATGTGATGTACCAAATACTTTCCGCGGCTCACAAAACTTACAAGAGAGCAGTGGCTGCGAAACCCCAGTTGGTTGATGACTTCAGGGGGTGATGCTACCCTATATATATATATATATACATATGGGGGATCATTATTACTCATCCATGAACTGGGAATCCCATATTTTCCCCAAGTATTATTCCATTATTATTCCCAATTATGGAATATTAATTGAATTCCATTGGATATTGAATTATTCCGTTAATATTATTGGGATTATTCCATTAATATCAATTCCATGATTCTTCCCTTGGGTTCATATCTCCTCAGGATGCATTGCTGGGCTCGCATGGTCTGAAACGCCTCGGCCCGGCACATACCGCCGGAAGTGCCTTGGTTTTACCACAGAAAAACCATGGGAAATATGGGATATTCATAGGATTTCATGGGATTATGATGGGGATATAGCCAAATTTTATGGGGATATAACCAACAAATGGAGGTTTTTCCATAAATCGGGAAAGCACAAAATGGATGGAAAAATCCCTTTAAAATGGATGAGTTCGGGGTACCTCCATGACTTAGGAAACCTCCCGTTGGCTGATGGACATGGATGGTTCGGAATCATGAAGGACAGTCAATAATCATGGGATGTGGTAGGATACTTGTGGAATATTAATATACCCTCTGGTAAACTAACATAGCTATTGAAAATGGCCCATTTATAGTTGATTTACCTATTAATAATGGTGATTTTCCATGGCTATGTTAGTTTACCAGAGGATAATTATTGGATAACTATATATATATATATTGATTTGTATAATTAAATCATTGTTTGAATTTTGGAACTACCTGGATTACTTACCATTATGGATAAATAAGATGGGATTACTATATGATATTAATAAATTTTAATAAACTATCCCCAATTGGGGTTTATGAAAGTGGGTGACTTCCCTGGCAATGGGATGATTTTTTCAGTGACTTCCCTAATGGATGGTTACTGGGATAGTTTATGGCATTAGGTTTGCAACATTAGGATGGTTGGTATCTCTATGGCAGTCAGCTCCATGGACAATTCCCCAATGATAGAATCAATATGGGTTTATCTGAAAATAAGGTACCCCACAATTCCATGGTGAATCATCATTTCCTATTAGATGGCCATTTGGACGGTGTACCCTGTTTTCAGACACAGAGAATGATTGCACCCAAAAAAAAACACATTTTTTGTTGCATGTTTTCCCAGCCATGTTTGATGACGCCAGAGGGGAGTGGTTGTTCTTAATCCCTTATAACTTGGATGTCGTGAGTTTTACCCTCTATAGCTATGGACAATGACCCATTTGTGGATGGCTTACCTACTAAAAAAGGTGCTTCTCGATCGCTTCATCCGTAGATACGTCAGGTGCACCCTGAAAGCTATTAATTATTGTTTTCCTTTCGAAATACGTGGCGTGGTTGAGAAGTTTCCCTATTATCAGGATCCCCGATTTTGTAGTAGAATTTCCTAGAAATGACCAATGAACCAAGGTGTTTTTGAACAGCTCAGGAGTTGTAGACTCCAGGGAGTTGGATGGTCCCTAGAAACAGAGGACCTCGGTCCAAAATTCCCTTCGTGCCAGGCCTCTAGCACCGATTAAAGAAAAACATGTCTGGAAGTATGGGGAATGAGTGAAATTATTGGGTTTAACATATGGTTTAGCACATGAATTCATACTTTCACCTCCCCAAAGGGTGTTTTTTTCCTCACTAGAGGGTTTGGCAGATTCCAGGACGGATGTTTCTCGCCATTGATTCTCAATAATGTTTGACATGCAACATTAATGATTATTATGACTATTTACCACGTTATACTTCATATATCCATTGTTTGATTGCTTTGCACAAGAAAGGAATCATAAGTAGGCGAATGATGCGAGATTTGATCTCACCCCCCACGGCACAACTGTCAATTGATGTTGACCCGCGGGCTGTTGATCATGGGGGGTACCATTTTAGTAGCAAGTGACATCACTACTTGGGATGATTCTGGGGGGAACCCCCCCATCCTGATCCAAAGAGGCTTGAAATATGTTGAACTTATCCGAATTGCTCAGACAAAGCACCTGCATTTCATGATTCAAACCTATTCAAACAACATTTTGTTCATGTCGAGCCTCCGATTCACCGGGGTTTTGAGCCATCGGCTATGGATCAAATCTATTCACCACCCAAATTGGCCCAAAATTGGTGGCTCCATTGGCATTCCATCGCCAGGCGATGCCCTTGCCACGCTGGAACTCTTTTTGCACGTGCAGATGAACGGGACGAACGAAGAAGCCGTGACTCGGAGATGAGCGGGACCAGTTGGTTACGCATGAGATGTTGTTGACTATGTGAGCAATCCCATATGTTCCATGTATGGAATATTTACCTTCATTTGGCATTTGGGCCAGTATTAGAGTAAATGTTGGTAAATATTCCATACATGGAGTATATGGGAATGTTCAAAAGCCTCTGCCATTCCACGCCACACTGGTTGATTACTATTACACTCAACCAATTTTGGGGTTTTGAACACTGCTCGTGTGGATTCAGTACTGTATCATGTGCAATGAGGGTATAGATCAAAACCGCGCATACCAAAATTTTGAGGGTGGTGAACATCCATACATCCCTTCTATTTTGGTCCCATACTTGGAGGATCATCCCACTTAGTATTTGGCTAATAGCCATATCTGTTGGGAGTGCAGTTGCAATGATAGGTGATAAGTGGTTATAGAACCATCGTTATCGGGGCCCCATAGTGTTATGGGGCTAAAATCGCCATGGGTGCACCCATAAAAATCACTTCAACTGTCCAAGTATAGGTCTCCTCAAAACTGATAGCACACATTCTCTGGGATGTTCCTGATCCCCAGTCAAGCCTTTTTTTTCGAAGCCCTTAGTCCGATGATTGTCCCCTTAAAACCTCCGTAATCCCGCGGGAGTTCCGAGGACTCCCGAAAAATGGCCACGGTTGATGACACTGGAAGGTATATCCGCGTGAATATTCTCAGTATATTGCATTATATGTATATATTCAATTATATACACGACTCTGATATCCATTATATCCCATGAGATTCCATTTTATGTTTTCATTTCCTTTCCTTCGTTTACATAGTTCGATGATTTTGCCATTAACAAAAACTCCATTTCGCTGGGAATTTCCCATATGTCCTATGGTTTTCCTATGGTTTTCCGGTTTTCCTATGGTTTTCCGGTTTTCCTATGGTTTTCTCACCAAATCTCCATTCTTGATGCGGATTTGCCAAGGGCCCACGGCCCCCAAGGCCAAAGCCCTGACCTTGGCCGACGGCAAAGCCCTGATCGACGCCGGCACCGTGAAGCCGAGCGACGACGCATTGGCGGACGCGGAGAACTCGGGGACGAGCACCGCCACAGGCACCGGGGAGATGAAATCTGCCATGAAGAATACCCTCTGGTAAACTAACAAACATAGCTATTGAAAATGGCCATTTATAGTGGATTTTCCCATTAAAATGGGGATTCTCCATAGTTATGTTAGTTTACCAGAGGGTACCTTGGTTGATTGGGTACGAACTAGGGACTTATACTACCCAATTGATTGGGGATTATGATCACCCATAGTAGGGAAACCTATCAACCAACATACTAAGATGGGATAGGGGTAGTTTTAATGGCTCAAATGAGATGAAGCACAGGGGATCACAGATGGTTGAGGTTCAGATGATTTCAGATGGCTGAGTTTATTTTTTTGGGTATGTAAGTTTATCCATAATTTGGGTCCCATTTTGACCCAGACCCCTATGAATATTATAAAGATACCCACCAACAGTGAGGATTTAAGCTGGGAAACCCACAAGAAATGGGGGGATTGAATAGCAAAAATGAAAGAAACATGTGATTGTTGATAGAGCATTCAGCATTGTGGGTTAAACAGGGTTAGTCCATATTAGTCCATCAACAATGATGAACAATCGGTGGGAAAATTAGATAATGATATACTCGTACCAGTGAGAATTATGAAACATTAGGGTTTATGCAATGAGCCATGCAGATCTGATAGGCAACAATTGCGCCGGTATTCATGGGTTTACTTTGGGGATTGCTGAAAAAAATGTATCCCACGAAAATGGGTTTGTCCAAAAATAGTGGATGCCCAAAAATTATGATCAGTGGTTGGGGAAGAAGATTATTTGGCGGCAATACCTAGTTTCAGACACACCCAACGTGGGAGGGAATGAAACTATGTGGAAAAATCACCCGATAGAGACGTTTTAACTAGAAAACATGGGGATTTCAATTTGGGTGATGAGAACGGGGAATTTAGCTATTGTAATGGAAACTGGGATGGATGAGTGTAGCGATTTAAGTAATTAACAACAATGGGGATGCAACAGAAACAGGGAATAATACGGAATAATATCATAACAAATTGACCAACAATGATTTGGATTTTTGCCTGGAACAAAAAACACCAGAAAACCGGGATTTCGCTATGCTCGTCGAACACACAATTTGAATTTCGTTTGCAACAGTGTTGATTTCACCATGAACACATGGGGACGATGAACAGCGAAGAATTATGGAGAATTAGGATCTACGCAAGAGTGGATTTCACTAACAACAAATTGGTGATTTTACCCTAAACACAGGCCCTACCTCATTTTTTCACTCATATATTCAACATTTCAACAATGAGGTCTACTGATAGATGTTTTTTTTTCGTTGGTGCCTGTCGCAGGTACAACTGATGATGCTCAAGCTTCCTCAAGGGATGTGAGCGCGGATGTTGAAAATGAGCCCTGCAGAAGCGAAGCGGGGAGCATCTCAGCTGCAGAGGCTGCGCTTTGGTTCGTGGCCGCAGGTTTGGGGGGGTTTGCATCAATGGGGGTATCCCAATAGCTGGTTTAGAACGGAAAATCCATCTGTAAATGGATGATTTGGGGTATCTCAATTTTAGGAAGCCCCCTTGGATATGTCTCACATTTGGTATCTGGTGGGCCTTGTGGGCAAAATGTGATGTACTGTAACGGGCTCGATTTTTTGTGTATGCATCAGTACATGCGGTACCCGCCATACATATGATTGTTCGGAATGTAGTCACAAAACGAGAAAAACATGAAGCTGTTGAAGAAGTATCGGCGAAAGGCTGTCCCATGGCATCAAGGTCATAGCGGTAGTGAACCATGGAAGCAGGCTGGGCGGCCGTGCAACTTGGATGTGAGGGACCACATGGTGGTTTCCTTAAATGGGGTACCCCGGGTACCCCCAAGTCGCCATAGGTTTCAAGACTAAGTCATGGTCATCCATGACTTGGATGATTTGGGGGTACCCCACCAATTTTAGGACACTTCCACAAGTAAAACATATGTATAGGGACTAAACAATCAAAAATCAGGGCATACAGTGGGATAACATTCAGAAATGATGTTTATCCCAGGACTTGGAGTTGGTTTAGAAGCCATATAGCTGGGGATAGTCCATACATGTTACCCCCACCATGGGCGCAACATGGGCAGAAAACTCCCGGGACATGTTGAAATTTCCGTGAGAAATCATCATAGCAACCCCCAATGCACGCGTGCCGATTTCGGTGTGTTTCCAAGATGTTATCCAAGATGTTATTTGTTGTGAGGTTTCCGAACCATAATTTCCAGGTTTTTTGATCTATTTTGGGTTTGTCAGAAGGTTCAAAGTTGTTCTTTGCTTGTTTTGGTCAACAATGTGATAAACCCAATCGAAAGCCATCCCCAATAATGATCAATTATCAGGTATACATAGGTATACCCTTATTTGGGATGATATAAGATGACACCCAATCAGATATGGTCGGTGAAGCGGTTTATGGCATTGGGCATACCTCATTAGTTCCTCTTCACCATCCTCTGGGTGTAGGTCGCAAGTGTTTTGAATGTCCCTCTCCAACGATTCCACAGCAAGGTCATCGCACAGTAAGTTGGTTTCAGCACTGCCATGATTTGGTTTCTGTGAGTCCTGACTCACGACATTCGACCCGAGAGCCGTTGTGGGTGGATGATATAATACAATATATATATATATATACACAATTATATATATGGTATATGTAAATATTATAATAACTATTCGTTTTTGGGGTGTTTTTTCTCCCCAAAATTATCAACTCATGATTTCTCCCCCGGCAATCAGACACGGCTTGCTGGAAAACCCACCTTTATAGATATTTTTCCCAGTAAAATCTCCATGTATAAGGGATTTCCCAGCCACGTTTGATGACCGGAGGGTAATTGATGGTTTTCATTACTATTGTGGCATCCCTATGGTAGGAATCCTGGTACAACTACCGCAGACGGTACTGCAGCCTGGTGAAAATCCTATGCTGCATCCCAGGAAGAGGAAGTGGCCGAGAAAACCATGGATAACCCGCATATATATATATATAATTATATAGTATATATATATTATATATAATTATATATGTAAATATAACTGAGGATATTCCATTCAAAAACTCGGGTATCCAAGAAGCCTAGTTTCTTGAACAGTTTACTACCCTGATATTCCATAGATAGCCCATGTACTTCCATATATTGCCCAGTTGATTGATAACTTTCTACCTGAGACCTCACCCTCCGCCGGTCAGATCTCCGACGAAGAACCTGAATTGTGCCTGGGATGCTACCTCCACAGTTGGGTTTGGCTTGTGTATTGCTGGGCAAGCCGACTGGTCAGTGGTTGTTAATTCATGGTTGCAAATGGTTGCTCATGGTTGTTGATTGGCTTTTGAATGTTTCAGTTTTTAGCATGTTCTAGCCTTATCCAATGATATAAATGCATATTAATTATATATATTCCACTCTGAGGTTCCTCAAGATTTGAATATTCCAGAACCAAGGGCAAATCTAGCGCACGTTGATTCAGTACCCTGTCATCAGCTGCCAGTGTCAAGCTTTTGAATTTTCTGAAGAAGTAGAGCAGTGTCCAACACAAACAAAAAACATAAATTACCAATTACCCTCCAAGAATCAAACATGGCCGGATAGAAACTCACCATTGCTAGCTGGAAAATCATATCAGTATATGGTGTTTTTCCAGCACACCATGTTTGATTGTTACGGAGTAATTATGAGTAATTCGTAAGTAGGTGACATTTACCATGTCTGGTTATATATAAATATATATAGATGTTTTGGAATCTGCTGCTGGTGCCGGTGCCAATTCAAGACATCGTTTGCATGTGAAAACCCCATGTTTGATGGCAAGAAGCCGCCATGGGCCATGCTCGTTACCCCGAAGCACAGGGTTTCCCGTAAATTGTCCCACTTATGAGGTTTCAAGCAAGTTAGGGTATCCCTCTTACCCATTGCTTTCCAAAGATTTCCATGACAATTGTTGGACGATTAAAATGGGTCCCCCATTTTGACAAAATACTGTACCATTTGTACCCAGATATGATTATTTATCATTATAAATCATATATGATTATAAATCATATCTCAACATATCTCAACAATATTTGACCCTCAAATCATCCAAGTGCTAGACATTGTACTTTGTTGCTATCGAAACAACCATGGCTTCAGGGTACTGTACCCCCCCATTTTGGGAAATGGCCAATATAATTAGAACTATGTAGTGCCAATCATGAACCATCCGCAATATCACTCTATATAGGTGGGATTCCACCGATGCACGAATGGAGGTTTATGGCATTGGCTTTCCCACATCATTTTTCCCATGAATCCTCTTAAGTTCCCAATGTTTGGTGGTAGAATCCCTTGAGATTTCTGGGTGAAATCTCCATGAATCTTCATAAATCCATCATTTTCCATCCATAAAAAATCCATGAAATCACCATAATTCCCTCCAGTTTTTGGGATGCTTAACCATTGCCTGCCATCCCAGGTGGGAGGTCCCCCACCGGCACCATCATCGCTTGGAACTTCGGGGGCTCAGACGTGTGAGGCCGCAGCTGCCAAGAAAACCCTGACGTTGGTTCATGGTTCGTAACGCATCGGCAACCCTGGAGGATATACCCTCTGGTAAACTAACATAGCTATTGAAAATGGCCATAGAAATAGTGGATTTTCCCATTAAAAATGGTGATTTTCCATAGCTATGTTGGTTTACCAGAATCAGGCTTCTAAACCATGACTTGCAGATTTCATTGGGGGATCCCTGAGATGGCTATGTCTAGGATACCCCCAAATCCCACGGTGTAGCATTTGTTCTCCCCGTTGTGGCCGGGGCCATAAATCGGGGTACACCTGAGATTTGGACAAACAAATTCTTTTGTCGTCCTGATTTCTATTGATGAACTCCATTCAATCCAATTCTTCACGGATTTAATCAGATCTTTTCGAACACCCACCGAAGTAAATCCATTAATATCCCAAGCGTTGCTAACGAACCCCATTCTTAGGGGTAGTATTCCCTTAGATTCATCTACTGTTAATGGACATAACTATGGTGATACGCTTCATAAATTGGGATATAGATGGATATAGCCTCTATAACTATGGCCCATTGCCCACAATATCCACTTGTAACTACTGGGGCTGCAATAACTGTAGCTGCACCCCTGATATTCAGCTTCCATGATTCTCTTAGAAATGATCCTCAAGGATTAGAGTGCCCCCTAAGATATGAAGGTTTTCTAACATGGGGGTACCCCCAATCATCCAAGTCATTAGCATTGAAACCTATGGTTTTGGGTCCCCCATTGAAAGAAACCTCCTGAGATTCAGCTCCCATGATTTCTGAGTTTGGTCAGGCATCGACATCGTGGACCCCGCCATAGGTGCATCGAACGGGTGGAAATCAGCCAACATTTCACGGTGTGTCACCAGCGCTTCTGTGCGGTTTTGTTGAACCAACATCCTACTCGCAAGTTTGATTGCCAACAAACATTTATCTTTGCCCATGTGGATCGACTTGCACCAAATTTGTGACCCTGTAAATCTGTAAGTCATAAAAACGACGGTTGAGACCCATTGGGGATTAGCCCAGCCATTCGGTATCCCCCAATTCTGATAGTTGAATCAAACTTATGGATACTTATGGAATATCTTAAATCCTAGGTGTTTGGTTTTGAACAACTGTTGGTTCTTAAATCTATGGATCCGTCAATCTAGGTGCTTCCTTAGCCCCTTAAACCCCCAAGTCATTCGAGTGTGTATATTTTAGTATTGACAACCACAGATTTACCGTATCCCTATTTGCAAAGAACTACCCATATGGTTGTCAAAATTGTTGACCAACATTTTGGGATACAGCAGATGCCAAAGAATTACCAGCCGGATTCTTCATATTCCAAGTATCCATATATTATCCACATATTATATTATACGTAACCCTATGTTATCTGCATATTATTCATATTCATATATAATCATATATATATACATATGTATATGTATATATACAAATTTTGTGTATGTATCTATGTACAGTATTGTTATATACATTTGTTTATTTATACATATTGTCCACGTATTTGAGATTATTGAGATTCATATACGTTTTTGCATATGGTAGATACGGTAGATATATATAATATATATAGAGTCATCTTTTTACATATGGTAGATATGTATACTGGTGTAGATAGAATATGGAAAACAAAAAACAACCACTAAAATGGGAATATCTTTGAAAATTCCATATTCTATCTACTCCAGGATGATCATATTATATATATATACTGTTCATTTGGTTTCCCAAGCTTTGCACAACGTCCCGTGACGTTACACCGTGGCTCTCCAGATATGCGGACGACGGCCCACCCTTTCCGGTTCCTCACCGCTGGCACTTCGACTCCACCGTCACGGTGCGGCCAGCAGAGGTTTGATCATCCCCTTAAGTGATAGGTAGAAATCATCTATAAATGGTGATTTAATCTTATTTAATGGGATGTGAATGAGGATATAATGGTTGATCACTGGCCAAGTATCATGGATACAATCCCAACTATCATTGGTTTTCATGGGAAAATCATCTATGGTAGTCCCATGAATATCCTATTCAATCACAATCTGGATGAATATGATCATGACCTCACGTCGTGAGATGCAACTGAAATGATGTTTAGGATTGGGGGAATCATCCTTGATAATGTAATATGCAAATAATAAGATGATCTAATGGTGGTATATCATTGGTATCTTATGGTCATAATGGGGTTTTAAAGGCGATTTAACGGCCTTGACCATCCAGGACACTGATTTTACCCATCAACCATGGTTAAAAATGCAAGGTTTGAGCCTCAAGAATTGGCGATTGGCAGTATATAACCATCTAAAAACTCCATGATTCGAATGGATGTATCAGGGTACGAGATTTCATGGGCTGTGCCTCCAAATGTTTTTTGGCCATCAGATCTGGGGGGACATAGTAAGACAGTTGCAAGGCTTGTTGCAAAAGATGCTCTGTTTTTGCTGTGGGGAAATAATAGGACACCTGATGGTCTACATGCAATCAGAGGGACTTGCCCAAATTCTGTGCTGCGCAGTTAGTTTGCACACATGATCATATGATTTAGATTGATTTATCACGTGCTGGCTTTAAGATGGCGCAAATCACAACAGATTCCTGAATATGGGCCCTCCGAAAATCAAACATGGCTAGCTGGAAATCCCCTGTAAATAGAGGTTTATAGCCTGAAAAATCCTCGAACGAAATGGGGGATTTCCAATTGCCATAATTGATTCCGGGAGGGGAAGTGGCAAAGTCGAAAGCAACACTTGAAAGAAGCCTTTTTGCGAAGACTGAGAGTGGATTTGATCGTCGCGCATCAGCCGCTTATTGGCTTACTGTAAAGGGGCGTCCGCTCGAAAAGAAACATGGAGGAGGATACGTTTTCTTTGGATGAGCAGGACTCGATGGTTGTTGGTTCTGGGAAGGGTAAATACAAAATGAGCCCCAACCTGGATTGACAGAGGGCTTCCCAACATGGACGATTCTGGTGATTTGGATGAGTTTCAGACATTGCTTTGTCAATTGTTCTGCTTGGTGTTTCGGAATCCTGGGGATACCCTATACATCCCTATACTAATCATCCCCTTTCACAGGGCGAGGATTCCAACCCCCCAGTCCGCAGCCTGCTGGAATCCATCGACGCGAGGATGAGGAGAAGCTTCCATGTTCTTTCAAGTACGTCAGGGTTTGCATCCTTCTCCCGGCAGTGAATCTTGACCCGGAAATGTTGGGAATATCTTAAAGTATCGTTCAATGGCAGCCATACGCGTGTCATTTGATGAGATTTGATATGTCCCTATAAATTCTGATAAGGTCTTTTCAAAGAAATCCCAGGTATGGCTTGTGTAGTTTTCAATTCCACCTCAGGAATGGCTTTTTGAATGCCTTCCTATGGCCAGCCTACACCCTCTATTTCGCCGAGATGGGTTGGCCTTTGGTGCGGGCTGGGATGGCGGTGTCTTGCGGCTTTGGCTCCCGAGTCTTCATGCAGCAGCTCCAGCTCCGCACGGGATATTGGCTGATTGTGCCACTGTTTCTCGAAATGGACTGGGAAATTTCACGGATGAACTGGAACAAAACTCATGAACACCCCAGGGGGATTGAAAAATGGAATTATACAATGACAAACTATGGGCATCTATACTGTAGATCCGACTGGATTTCTAACCTACCTGTTTTCGCGTTTTTCTTTGTTGTTTAGATTAGATATATGGGTTGTTACATATGTGTCCCATCCAAGAAAGTGCCCGACCTTCGGAGATTCGAGCAAAGCTCCAGGTCTCTGATCCACCTCGCCGTGGTGATTTTGGCCTTGATTTTTCAGACCAGCGAGTGGGCCGTCTTCGCCCAGCTAGTGGCCTGGAGTCGAAAGAAAGCGCGGCAAAGGGTGAGTTTGAAAAATCCCATAGGGTAATCCGCTAGAAATGGGGGAATCTATAGGGAATCTATAGGAAATCTATATAATGTCTATGTGGGGAATCTATATTATGGAATCTATTCTCCGGTAATCAAAGATAGCAATGGGAAGTGCCCGAACTCAATGGGCAAATAGGAAAATCATGGAACTTCATGCGGAATTTTCCAGCAGGCTCTCGCAAATTCCAAGGTGGTGTGGCTGGGCATTGACCCAACTTGTGCCATTGAGGGCATTGCCTTCGATTCCTTTGGTGAGTCAGAAGTGTTGGCACGACAGGCCACTTCAACGGTGCTACTTGACGGAACTCAGGAAATTTTGGACAAATCCACGAACTAAACGGAGGTTTTTTCGCCGGGAAAATCATCAAAACGAAATGGCGGAAATTCCCAGCAAACCATGAGGTTATCAGTCTTCACTATGGCTTTCGCATGCTCCTGCACCTTCGGCGGCCTGTTGTTTGACCAGTTTGGGTGGACAGGCATGGCCTTGTATCACATTGTCCTGCAAGGAGCGATGACTCTCTTACTGGCCCTAGAGCCAGCATGTAGCTTGTCGCTGCTTTGGGTGTGGTTCCTGAAAATGGGGCCCCGACGCCCAAATATGGCCAAGGATACTACTGATCAACAAGCTGATTTTGGGGTACCCTTTTCTTGGACCAACCTGTTTATGTTCGTTCATGTCCATCCTTCAGACGACTACACTGACCGGCCAAAATGCTTGAGAACTGGTTTGGAACCACCAACGAGGTCAAAAATCCTTCATTGCGGTCTTCTTCAAATCGTCGTCCGCAGATTCTGATGATGAGGCTGGCTCCTGGTTGGAATGAACACCACCAGATTTGTTTGGCAAACTGAATCCAATGACATCAAGTCACTGGACCTTGTAATTTCTTCTATCATTTCCTCTATTAAACTCTATTAGCCCTATTATTAATACTCTAGTATTGTTACTATTAAGATCCCCGTTGAAATTTCCCCTATGAAATGGTTGGCCTCAAGGCCCATATGAAGGCTTTTTTGGGGGGTCACTTTGTAGGAAACCACTTCCCCCTACCCAGCCATTTTGTAGCATGTACTAATTCGGAAGGCCTCAAGGCCCATTTCAGGGGGTCATTTTGGAGGGATTTGCCTGGACCCTGGCATATTGTATGAACAAAAAGATTGATGATGAACGCCTAAAATCACTATCATATAGCAATGTCAAAATGCAGTTTTAAAACTTGCCTGGGTTCGGGCTATGCATTTTGTAAGAAACCGTTTGGCTACTTTTAGGGGTCATTTTGTAGGGAAGTCATGTTTTGCAGGCTTTTGCAGGGATTTTGGCTGCATTCAGCAAACCTCCTGCATTTGCAGGGGCTTGTAGATCTATTTAGGAGATCTTTGTAGATGCACAGTGGGCCCATTTCCTTACAAAAAGGATGGGTTGATCCTTAAAGGCAATTGACGGCTGAGTCAGAAAAATGCTGGGAAACGGCAGAACAGCAGTTTCTTACAAAATGATGCCTTTTTTGGGACTCAGGGTCCAAGATCATTCACACATTTCATTTCCAGAATAATTTTGAAATCCGACATTTGGGCCAAAAATATCTCCGTACAAAAGGGTCTTTTAGAAAATGGGTTGAGGTGTCAGCCCAGCGCATTTTGTAAGAACAAATTTTCACTTGCACCCATGCATTTTGTAGGCTTTCTTGCACACCCCATGGTTTATAGCTGTAGTGTAGTAGAATGCGGGCCCTGACCCCTTGGGGTGAATTTCAAGGGGGATCTATATATTAAGTATAAAAATTGTTGTTGTTTTCCCTAATATCATTACTATTGTCACATGTTGTCACTATTGTTGCTGTTGCTATTGCTACTAGCATTATTAAACCACCATCGAGGTAAATCACCATGTTTATCATCTAGAAATGGCTAAGTGGCTTCGCTATGTTAAACAACCAGAGGGGAGGCATAAATGTGTTCTATTTATTCAGATGGGGCTCACCAGGATGAGGACCTTGAAGCTGACAACGTCTTCACGCAAGTGGTGCCGGCCAAGGCGGAAGCCGTCCAGGACTCCTGGAATTGTTTAGTCGGTGATTTGTCTAAGGAATATAATTTTATAATATATATATATATATCTAGGTAAATTATAACGACCCCACTGCGACCCCACTGGAATATATGGTTAGTATAGGGATATTATCCCCAAATGGCCTTAATTCAAATTAGTGAATTATTACAATTTACCCATATATATATAATATTCATATGGGTTTACATGTAAATAGTCTATCGATGTCTATATTATAGTATATGGAGAGTTCATTGGTGTTTAATGTGTTTTAATCAAAAAATCTGGACATAAAAGACATTCCACATCATTCCACCAAAAAAACGGAGGTGTTCATGGAACATTGGGATTGTAATGGGATTTAATGGGAAAATAGAGGAATGTCCACTATCAATGGAGGTTTTCAAGGCAAAATCAACTATCTTGGAGTTGCTGATAATTGGTGATTTTTGAAGTGGGAAATCCACCATTTGTGGAAAGCAACTCCCAGGACTCCTCCAAAAGTCTCGCGGAAACTCCGGCAATTCCTGGTGTCGTCGAAGAGCTGACGGTTGAGGAAGTGGAGGATGAGGAGAAAGGAAAGACTCAACTTGAACCAGATACGAAGGTCTTCTGGCTGTTTCAATTTTTGAAACGCTTCATGTTCATCTCTAAAAAGGGATGATCTTCCCAAGATTCGTGTTTTTTCATGTGTTTGGGGCCCTTTTGTCGCTCAACCAAGGTCTTGAAAGCTGATGGCAGGGGATCCGTTGGCTTCGCAGCTGACGTTGCGGATGCTCCCGCAGCTGATGGGCGACAGTCGACGATGACGGCCATGGAGCGCCAGTCGATGATGACGCGCCAGTCGCAGATGACGGAGGCGATGCGCCAGTCGCAGATGACGGAGGCGATGCGCCAGTCGCAGGCGACACGTCTGTCAGCGAGAACAGATGGCACAGGCGGGTTTCCTGCAGTTAAGGCCCAATACCAGTTATAAATGGTCATACTGGCTAAAAATATATGGTTATACAATGTTATACAGTATTACATGATCGAGGTTATAATATGTTATATTATAATTCCATCAATGGGGTGATTTTACTGACTTCTAACTGGGATATAAAGGGCCATAACTGGTGGATCTGGATCAATTCGAGTGACACCCTTTGGGGGTTTCGACACAAGTTGTTGGGGATGCCCAAATCACCATGATGACTTGGATGATTTGGGAGTACCTAAATATCTTACGAAACCTCCAAAACGTAGGTTTATCATTGGGTTTACTACATGTTGCCTGGTTATATTGGTGATTTCCAAATGATATTATCATGAGTATCCTGTTTGGATGATTTTTGATACATTCGATCATGAATCATGACCTCACTGTGACGTCACTGGAATGAAGGTTAGTAACAGGAATCATCCGCAAAGGGCCGAACTTTTCAGCTTTTCGTTTTTCAGGTTTGTGAATTGTTCTGATTCAGCTGATGTTGGCTGCTGATGAGTGCACAGTGCAACCTCCCCTGAAACAATTTAGGTGTGACTCTACAGCAAATCCCAAAAAATGTCTTCCCTGAGGAACTAACATGATTCATTCATCCAAGGATTTTAAATCATTATAGTTATACATTTCCCTTTTGTTGGGCTCATGAGTGATGGCGGAGAGGGTCTTCGAGGAGTACACTTGGTTAACATGGGATATGTTTTTCCTTCTGTCAACGAAGGCTTCCTTTGTGCCTTTTTTCTTTTCTGATCTTTTCTGCTTTCTTTCCGTTCTTCCTCTCTTTCTTCCTTTCCTTTGTTCTTTCTTTCTGTTTCTTTGTGTTTTACCTCTATTTCTTTGCTTCTTCTTTCCTTCTTTTCGTTCTTTCTTTCTTCCCTTTATTTCTTTCTTCCTTACTTTCCAAATCCCTTTGAAACCTCGGCATTCTTTGGAAGTGGTGCTGAGTAAGACGCAAGAAAAAAGGAGTAAAGGAGTGATGCCTTTTGGGATTCTCAAGAAAAACTCAGGAGGTTCCTTCTGAAAAGCATCAGCTCTGTAAAACAAAAGCAAAGCTATTCAGTACGATACCCAGCAGCCACAGAAATCTGTGTTTTTTGGGGAAACTTTGCGCTATACTGGTATTTGGCATCGTGGTACTATTTGGTGTAGTTCATGACAGGAAACAACACAATACATCCACATGTCGTTTTGGTCCCACAATATATATGAGGTTTTCCCGTATGTTTTTCTGTATGCAGTTCTTGGATCCCTGCAGGTGTGACTGGACAAAGCACTGAGTCAAGGGCACTGCAACTGGTGCGGCGTGACCCTCGCCAAAGGGCCAACCGCACCAGCGTGATGAGTGCTGGCACTGCTCTGACTGGTCACACTGGTCAGAGCAAGAGCAGCATGGCCAGCTCAGATTCGAGGGCCCAGGCCCGACTGAGGAGAGTGAACAAAAAGAGCATTCGGCAAACCTTCCATACCGGACTCCACACCATCAACTCAGGCAAGACCTTGGCCTCAGGCAAGACCGGGCACACTGGGAACACCGGGAACACCGCCAACAGCGCTCGGAGTGCGGCGACTGCACGCAGTGGACAAACGAACCGCAGTGGACAAACCAACCGTAGTGGACAAACGAACCGCACTGGGCAAACTGACCGCAGTGGCCAAACTGCCCAGACTGATCGCAGTGGGCGCAGTGGGCGCAGTGGGCAAACGGGGCAGAGTGCGCTGTCCATCCGGACAGCGTTGTCAGCCTTCTCTCGGTTGACCGCCTTGTCTCAATCTGGACAGCATTTCCAGCACCACTTTGGAACCAGTCAGGCCGTCCTTCCTGAAATCATTGGACCCACCGGAGCAGACCGTGTGCTACGAGAAGAGGTCAACGTGATTGATGAATCAGGTGGGTTTCAAATGGGTGAAATTAAAAGCACTGGAATTCCAAACTGGTTCTATTTTATATGGACTGGTTAAGGTGGTTTCAATATCAGTCAACGATATATACATGTTTTCATTTCCGACCATATTTGGGATCATGATCCTGATTGTATATCTCTGACCTTTTTCGCTTGGAACCAGCTATAGTTACATAAGCCCATTGAATCCTATTATTTGAATTCCACTAAACATCCAGAGGACCCAGACAGAGGTGCCCCGTTTGAATCGCTGGAGATCCCTAGAGGTTCAGTTGTGGAAGTTCCCACCTCGGCTTCTCGCGGCATTCCAAGAGATATTTGGATTCCAGCAGCCTGCGTGGTACTCAACTCATTTTGCAACACATGCGCCTACATCCTGGATTCTTAGATTAGCTGAGGGCTGCCCCAAGCCAAGAAAATGGTAAATGATATACTTTTCGGGGGTGAAACAAGGTCATTGCTATGATTTGCCCAATTTACACCCCCTTGATCCCCCTTGTGTCTACACCCCCTTGTGCCTGGGGTGTTTGGAGCAAGCCTGTGGGTGATGTTTTTTTTGTTTTCTCATTGGAAGATTTATCATAGTTACAGGAATCTATGGGGGCATATTGTTGAATCCCTCGCCCCGTTCATGTTCAACACCCCCCAGAAACACTGTTTTTCCCGAATGCGTAGCGAAGGGTTCTTGTTTTACCTTGGGGGTCTGGGGGTTGGGCTGTGTTCGTTTGGTGCCGCCCAACCGTTCGCAAACCGTTTGCGAACCGTTTGCGTGGCCACCGGATCGCCGTGTCTACGGGGAAGCTGCAAGAGTGATCGTGTTTTGGACGTTTCAAACGTGTCGAAACGTCGTTTCGTGTGGCAAGTGTAGCATTTTGTGACATTTCACCATGTTCCATCCAACCGTCTGGGTGGCCGCCGGAACGCCGTGTCTATGGGGGAAGCTGCAAAAGTGATCATGTTTTGGACGTTTCAAACGTGTCGAAACGTCGTATCGTGTGGCAGGTGTGGCACTTTGTGACATTTCAACATGTTCCGTCCAACCGTCTGGGTGGCCGCCGTTTGGCCGTGTCTATGGGGGAAGCTACAAAAGAGATCTTGTTTGGACGTTTCAAACGTGCATTTTGTGACCTTCCAACATGTTCCACTCCACATTTCACACTCCACACTTGACACTTCATACTGTACACTCCACACTTTGCACTCTACACTCCACTCTCTACAACTCACACTTTACACTGCACACTCTACACTCTACACTGTACACCTCACACTTGACACTCCACATTCTACACTTTACACTTCACACTTTACACTTTTTACTCAACACTCCACACTTCACACTCCACACTCCACACTCCACACCCCGCACTCCACACTCCACACTTTAGACTTCACACTCCACACTTTACACTCTACACTTTATACTCAACACTCCACACTTTACACTTCACACTCTGCACTTCACACTTCACACTCTACACTATACACTTTACACATCACACTCTACACTCTACACTTCACACTTGTCACTCGGCTTCACACTTTACATTCTACATTTTAAACTCAACACTTCACACACGTGACACTCCACACATCACACTTTATACTTCACACTCTACACTATACACTTTACACATCACACTCTACACTTTACACCTCACACTTGACACTCCACACTTCACACTTTACATTCTATATTTTAAACTCAGCACTTCACACGTGACACGCCACACATCACACTTTACACTCTACACTTTATACTCAACACTCCACACCTCGCGCCCAACACTCCACACTTCACACTGTACACTCCACACTCCACACTCTTCAACCCTCAATTTACACTTCACACTCTACACTCTACACTTTACACTCCACACTTGACCCTCCACACTTCACACTTTACACTCTACACTTTTTACTCAACACTCCACACTTCACACTCCACACTCCACACCCCACACTGTCATTGTTCAAAAGGCCGATACCTCTCCAGCCGATGACATCGACAATCCACCCGAAACAACAGAGGCAATATACGCACTCGCTGCCGCATGTGGCTTGCTGTTCAAAACCCTTAAATGACAAAACAGGACATGCGTGCGTCGGATACGGATGCATCGTCGGATACGGATGTATTGTCGGATACGGATGTATCTGAAGACGCCGAGCATGAGGCGCGTGTGGTTTATATCGGAATGAAGCTTGCAATGGCCCACTGCTTCAAGGTACCCGTGATAAGGAACAAAAGCGCGGAATACCTGCAGCCTTTGAGTATTGGCGGGCGGGAAAGCTGTGTCGGAACCGCCCCGCCGCCCTGCCAAAATCAAGCATGCCATGCTCCTCCCAAAACCGAAAGCAGCCAAGGCTGCTTCGGGAACCCGCTCTGATGGACAGGGAAAAGTGCTCCAGTGTCGCCCCTCCAGTGTCGCCCGCGACGTGGTTGATATGTTCCCATGACAAGACTTGTGTTGCCAAGCTATTAAAGATAGTAAAAATGCAGCAACCCCCCTGTGGCGTGGTTTCTTGTACTAGGATGTGGTGGCCGATCTGCTGTGTAAAGTCGCCGAATTTTGCAGTTGGCTTAATGTCAGGAGTGAAATACCTACTGGAAATGTGAGATTTGGCCCGTGATGACAACAGCTTCCCATGCGAAGTCATGGGGTGCCACTAGTGCAGCGCGCTATATGGCAAGCTTTTGCATTGTGAGTTGTTGCAAAATCGGTCGATGTAGTGAACATGTTCACTGAATTTTGGTGAACATATACGTATGAACAACCTTGTGACCTGACTAACCCATAGCCGAATAAGCTGTGACTGGCGAGGATGTTCTTGAATGCATTGCTGTACGTGAGTAGTTTTGGTCTACACTTTACACTCCACACTTCACACTTTTCACTCCACACTTCACACTTTTCACTCCACACTTCACACTTTACACTTCACACTCTACACTTTACACCTGCCCTTTTACACTCCACACTTCACACTTTACACTTCACACTGTGCACTTTACACTCCGCACTTTACACTCTACACTTTATACTCAACACACCACACTTTACACTTCACACTCTGCACTTCACACTTTACACTTTACACTCTACACTTTGCACCTCAACACTCCACACTTCACACTCCACATTCTACACTTTACACTCCACACTTTACACTTCACACTTTACACTTTACACTCCACACTCTACATGTTACACTTCACACTCTGCACTTTACATTCGCCCTTTTATTCTTCACACTTCGCACATCACACTCTACACTGCGCACTCCACACTCCACACCCCACACGCTACACTTGACACTCCATTCTTCACACTCTACACTTCACACGCACTTTCAGATGCTGAGTCTCTTTCAGGCAGAGAAGGAGATTTTGCAGAAGCTGCTAGAAGAGGCGGAGGAGAATGAAAGACAGCATGCCGCCTATCAGGCACTTTGCTGGATTCTGCAGACTGAGTTTGCAGCGCTTTGCCGCATGGGTATCGTTCACAATTATTGATATTCCCGAAAATATCCAAAAATATTGGTTTGCCACTAAACATTACCATTTGTGTGGGTCATTTGGTGCCCCATGTTTGAATGTGTTTGAGCAATACCCACAATTTGAGTCAATTGTGAGTACTTCTCCGGCAACATGTTTGGTCACTATTGTGGACAGGCTACAGTCATGAGGCAACTTATTGAAGAACTTCAAAGTAACCTGAAGCAGTAGTCAGAGCCAAGACAAGATAGGGCACGAAGATGCGCGAAACATGTAAACAAAAACATGATGATCATATATTGTCTATACATTGTGATATTCAAAGCGATCGTTTTCAAGTCAATCGCGCCGAGCTATGTTGTTGCACCGGTGGCCAACGGTAGCAATCCAGGCCCACTTGCTCAAAGGAATCGAATATTTCGAAGAGCGGCTCCGAGTGGCAGAGGCAGGGGATTATTGTTTCCGTTAATCTAGGCTTTAAACAAATTAAGATTAATTGCATTCTATTAACTATAGTCTATCGATTCCACTTTCCAGGTCGCCTGGCTGTCACAGTGGCCCCAAGGCCACGGGGGCCTCACAGGGGCTTTGCCCCAGCAGCATGAGGCGCGCAGAACTAGTGGGCATGTATTTTTATTTGTATATATATATATATATGTCAATTATTGTCATCGTATATGTACGCATGTATTTATAAATGTATATATATATATATATATATATACAGCTGAATCTTTGGATCCTTGCAGGCTCGGTTTCCTCGTCATCGTGATGATGACGAGGACCCCGAGTCCTCTTGAGGCCAAACCCCGGGGAGCTAAAGGGCTTACTAACTTGTGTTTCATCCACGGTTGAGTAGCTATTGTTTACTTTATGATTGTGATCGGTTATATCGACAAATATTTAATGAACTGTTTTGGGACTTGCCGATGATTACTATAAACTTTGTTGGGTTGATGCAGCGTTTTTTGTCATAGAAACAACCTACTTGTCGTTTGGTATTGTCATTGAATTTTCTCGATAAAATGAACACATGTTTTTTTAATTATCCGTGTTCGCAAGTTAAAACAAGAAATGATTGACAACATACTTGTGTTGGGGGTGCTGCAAAGCACCTCTTTTTTCGACACGGTGCCCTCCAGGAACAGCATTTCCCCATACGGCATGTTCTACTTCCAAAAAATCAAATTGAATTTGCATCGCTATGCCGCTATGATATGTCAGTCGCACGAGGCAGTGAAGTGTTTTTTCATAGACTTTTTTAGAGGATCATACAGGAACTTTTGTCAGCGTATTTTTTGTCACTCCCAACACACAAAGTCCGACGTATGCAGCAAGTGACGTAGAGTTCTGATGTAATAGTAGTTTGTTTAGGTGACTATCCTTCTCCATCCTGTTCTTATCTGTGTCTTTTTGCGTGATCTGCATTCGGGTTCGTTGGTCGGTCTTGTTTTGGTGTCTGTTGTGCGGCATGAAACCACAAATGACTGGGACCATAGAAAGTCGTTTTTCAACATGAACCGGGGATGGAATCAAATATAGTTAAGTCACCTAAGTTCGAACATTTTTGCCCATCTTGAGACTGGAGATCCCATGAAAAATAACCTAAGTTTGATGATGTTTTTTCCATATCCCATGAAGAATCACCATTTAAGACATGCCAACCTCCCTTTCTCAGCATTCACAGGAGTATGCCACCTTTGCCATTTTCTTCAAGCAGGTGCATAACTGGAATGAAGCCACCTTCGCAGGTCTCACCCAGATGGCCGGAGATGTCTTGGGTGCAATCGCTATGCAGGTGCAGTCTGCCAAAACCGACTGGTGAAGGTCGGTTAAAATCATCCCCAACCGACTGGATGGGTAGGCAAGAATCCATGAGTTTTTTGCTATCAATGAAAAATCACCAGCCAACCAGCCAGTTGGATTAATTTTCTGTGGACTGTCAAAGATTGACCATGTAATTTATGATACAGCAAACCCCAAAATAGATAGAAAAGTGGGAAACTTGGAAATATGTGGTAAATATCATCGAACTACCATCCTGGAAACACTTTTCGGGCTACTATGGGATATAATAATACAATCGTAGGGGATCATAGCTTCAATAGCAACCCCCAAATAAGATGGACAAGTTGGAAACCTGTGAATTATGGAGGAGTCATCTCTGTTCGGGGGACCTCTATTGCAACGCCCAGTCAGACTTCCCCTTTTGGTTTTTGGATTCACCAGGTGATCCCGGTGATGTTCAACAATGACTACGATCCCGATGACTTGGGCTGTTTCAAGCGCTACATGCACTACCTCCTCGCAAAGCCCTACACTCTGAGCGTTACCTTGTTCACCTGGGTGCAGATCCAAGTTGTTCAAGAACGAGAAACTGGGTAAATTATAACGACCTCACTGTGACCTCACTGGAATATATGGTTAGTATAGGGAATCATCCCCAAATGGCCTTAATTCAAATTAGTGAATTATTAGTTTATGCTGCTGTGCAAACTATAATGATTTGCTATGGAAGCCATGACCCATTTAGTTCAATGATGTTAGTAGAGGGGAACAAGACAGTAACAAGACAGTAACAAAACATAAAGACATATAAAGACAATAAAAACAAATCGGACATAAGAAACATCTTAAACAAATCAAACATAATATAAGTATAAAATATTAAAAGATAGTATAAGAAAATAAGTTACTTTAAGACCAAAAAATAGTGTTTCTTCAAAAAGGTCCCGACCGCCCAACCGCCTGAGGTGATTTTCAACCTGGGAATGGTGAGTCCTTCGCTAGCTGTCGCCATTACAGCGCAGATCTTTATGGGAACCACCTTTGTATACAGCTGCAAGTGGTCAACCGACACTTAGACGTGGAAAAAAAAATGTGTTTTAGACCTCTAAAGAAAGACGATTTACCATGATTTACCATGATTTTGTTTTGCAATGTTTTGCTGGGAAAATGTTCATATGTCATCAGGTGTTGGTGCATTCAATTCGTTTTCTATGCATCCCCCTGCTACCTGCGCTTAAAAAGGTGAACTTTCTTATCAGTCGTAGGCCTAAGATGGCTGATTTTTGCAAAAAATAGATGAAACTAGGTCGAAACTCAAAACGTACCATACTAAACATTCAGGCTGGAGCGGACATCCATTTGGCAGCTGTTTCGGTGTTGACCAATGTTTTGGAATGGTTTGGACTCCCATATTTTCCCCCGTTATCATCCCCCGCCACGAACCAGGATATGAACCTCTACTACTCCTTGGGCGATTCGCAACTTGAGGGGTGGTTTCAATGAATCTTTTGATTTATTATCCCCCGAAAAAATGACTGTGTCCGGAAATGGGGTACAGTATACCCCCAGAATTGCGATGAAACCAGAAAAATAGTGATAAACAATGGGTTTTGGGGGTACCCTATTTTCAGACAAACCCAAATGGGTGATGACGCTTTCATTTTGTTTTCATATCTTTTGGGATGGATTGACAAGCAACCATGAACGTGGGAACAATGCTTGTTGGTGAAGATGCCAGTTGTGCGGCTTGCATATTATTGTAACATGTCCATTTTGTATCCTTAATTTCAGATTATGTTTCATCATGATGTGCCAATTTTGATTGGTTCTCTCTGATCTCAGTCATATGTGTGTATATAATACACATATTAAATATACATACATTTAATATATATACATACATTACATATCATACATATATATCTTCACATGAACACATATATATGTATGATGTTCATGCATGAAAAAAACAAATTTATTGTAATACAATTTTACATGTATATATATACAAACACCTATATATATAAATATACACATACATACAAATACATACATACATACATATATATATATACATATATTTGAAACTATACTTTTATTGGTTTACATACATACATGTATTTACATAGATTACATAGATTACATAGATTACATTACATTACATTACATCACATCACATTACATTACATTACATTGCATTGCATTACATTACATTACATTGCATTGCATTGCATTACATTACATTACATTACATTGCATTACATTACATTACATACATACATACATACATATCAGTTTGCCCTGAGAATGGGGCACGACATCATTCAAATGGTTTATGAATATTTTCCCGATTCATGCCATTTTGGACCATCCACCATTCTTAGGGAACCCATGGAACCCATTTCCGTATTTTCCCGACATATATTGCCAACAAATGTGGTATTATAATAACCATTGTCAGACACACCCAAATCCATTATAATGGTCATTGAACAAATATGATGAAACAAGGATAATTGCCCATGTTTGCTGATCAAACCTCCTTTTTCACCATGAAATTCACGGATGATTTCACCCACGCAGCGTGGGGTGTCAGGCAATTGTTTTTGTCTCTCCAAGTCCTATGCCGAAACGCAGATGCCATTGGTGGAAGTATGGCGGGTGTCCTGGCCACCTGGCTCTTCTCTGTGGATCCAGCAGCACCCTTCGTCTTCGGCACGGGAATGGCCAGTAACTGGGATTCGCTTCAGTTTTGAAAAGCCTGGTTGATTGGTTATAACTGGTCGTAAAGGATGATCATACTACCAAAGATCTGGGCATTTTTTTTGATCATGGTGGGAATCCAGTTCTCAGACAACCAGTTTTTCAGGGATGACAGAGGGTCTTGAAGACAATGCAGATGGACATCTTTTGACTTTTCTCATGTCTGGGATCAATTTGGGATCAATCTGGGATCAACATTTGATTCAAATAATGACCAACTGTCTGGTGCAAAAGAACTGTGAACCATGTATATAAAGTTTCTTGCCATACAGTGAAAGGCAACATATACGTGCCAACCATGAAATATTGTGCAGGTTATCCACGATTAGGTGGGGTGTTTCAATGGATTGGAAAAGTTGAGGGTTTTTTCATTGACATACCCATCATTTTGTTTCCATAACATACGGCAGGAAAGTCTGGAAATATTTGGTTGGTTGTCTAAGGATTATGATTTTGATATTTCGGCTATGAATGGGGACACATGTACTGCCAGCCAAGCAGTTTTTTTGTTGCAAGGCAATCTATTATTTATAGTTGTCCATCTACTGTGCAAACGAAACTAGTTTTTTTTTCAGCCGCCATCAACATCAACCTTTACAGGGTGGTGCCCCAGTTCGTTCGCTAAGTTTATAAGTCCAACAACTGGGGTTGGTTATACCCTCTGGTTATTGAACATAGCCATTGAACATGGCACATTTATACATGATTTTCCCAGGAAAACCACCATTTATAGGGATTTCTCCATAGCTACATTAAATAATCAGATGGTATCTATACTCAATGGGGATTATAGACCAACTTAGAAAACTGCGGGGTACCAGCCTCTATGACTCTATGAATAGGGCAAACATTCAGCCCCTGTTGGGGTGAGGTATCCTTGAACTTCCATGGTCGGGTGTCGGGTGATCTCGCAACTTATGGAGGTTTTCACCATCGCTATATAGAAATCTTGGTGGGTTAAACAGGTGATATTGTCCATTATATCCCAGTATGTCCCATTCAATCCCATAGAAACCCATTCAAGTGCATGATATAATGATATACCATATCCCATATTTTATCCCAGATGTTTTCCATTTTTTTTCCGAGTGCAGGTATGATTTTCGTGATCTACACCATTGGCTTCTGCGCCCGCCTTGGTTTTGGAGACGACATCGAAAACGCGGAGCAGAAACGCAGTCGTCGCCTGGGAATCCGACGGGTGAGCAGTTGGAAGTCCCAAATTTCGTCGAAAGGTTGAGAATTTCATGATCTAATGCCATGCCATCGGAAAATATACAACATCTTAACACAAAAAAATATATGTAAACTAGTAAACATGATGCATTTATTATATATTCTTATTTATACATGTAATATATATTTTATCATTACTATTATTATCATTATTATACTATTATGTATATATATATATTAGTGTATGTATATACATATATATATATATATATGTATCTTATATTATCTTATCTTATATTATATTATATTATGTTATGTTATGTTATATTATATTTTTTTTTATTTTATTTTTTATTATATTATATAGTTATATTATCATATTTATTATATATCATTATATTTTAATATATCTACATATGTATATTATATATTATTTTATATTGTTATATATTATCATATAATATATATATATATACATTGTATATTAGTATATATTATATGATATATAATAATAGTAATAACAATAGCATAATATAAAAAAAGTACCTACAGGCCATTTAAACATAAATATCCCGCCGGGTCGGGAACTGAAGGTGTAGTCGTTGCGATTTTATGAATTCATCAACTTTGACAAACATGCTATTTGCAGTGTTTTGGACACCTTGCCAAGGAAAATACATACATAATTCCATTCTGTTTTGGAATTTCCCCTTGTTTTCCGATGTAAAATTGCAGGTTTTTTGGGGTGCCGAAATCGATGTTCACCTCCCTCAGCTAGAAACAAACGAAACTAATATGCGAGTGCGTGGATCTCTGCCAAGCACGAATTGAATTTGTGTGTTCCAATTTCTTGGGACTTGGAGCTGAGACTTGGAATATTCTTTTTCATGTGAACCCACTGTCAATGGTACCTACATTAAACAGGAAATTGTTAGGGCCAAGACAGTTGAAAACAACTCTCACGTCGAAGACAATCCTGTTCACAAACATCTCCAGCAACCTCTAAGAAAAAAATGCAAAAATTGGCGAATCCAACAGGAATCATGGACCAAACACAGATTGTTACTTGAAAATAGTTACTTGAAAAAACAAAAGCGTAGCATCAGAAGCGCGTCAAAAGTTACTTGTAAAAATCAAGAGTGTAACATCAAAAGCGTGTCAAAAGTTACTTGAACAAGTCAAACATGTAACATGAAAAGTGTCTCAAAACTACTTGAGAAAGTCCATAGCGTAGCATTAAAAAACGTGTGAAAAGTTACTTGAACAAGTCAAGAGCGTAGCATCAAGAGCATGTTGAAACGCAGGCGAAAGAACGTTATTAGCTGCCCCCCCACTCCAACCCAACCCCCCCCAACCCCCCCAACCACCCCACCCCACCCCACCCCACCCCACCCCACCCCACCCCACCCCACGTGTGCAAAACGCAACATCATATCAATGTGTACAGGACCTTTACAAGACAGTACGAAACAACACCGTAGCAACAACAAACCACCGGGTCGAAATTGCGTTTCAAAATCCCCAAAATCAAAACTGCGCACGCCTGCATGTGCCGTTTTCGACTCGGTGGTATAAATATCTTAATTGCACCCCATTAATAATAAACATCATGCCCCTAATAATAGTGTATTTTGGGCACATATGTTTATGCCCAACTGACTTCTCATATGATATCATCACCCTAACATGAAACAGCCCCGGCCCTAAATGGTCCCAAACATTTGTAAATCCCTGAAATCAAAAGTAACATCTACTGGTGAATCACTTTTCCTATACAAAATATATCAAAATATCAACAGAAGCAAAAAATCAGCAATACTTATGGGCTGGTTGATATATTGCCTGGTTGTTACATTGCTTTCAAAATATAATCTCTTTGCCCATACGAATCTCAGCACTTTTTGGGCGGGTAATACTGACATTTCTTCGACCCGGATGGCTTGGCATCAATTTTTCACACCGCGCTCGCTGGGGACCTCCGGTCCGAGAATTCTTTAATGGTTGGAGCCGCAGCGGCTCTGCTAAAGGCTCCCGTGGCAGTTGTAGAACTCCAAAGAAGTTTAACACGGAACATCATGGAATGGATCTATCCAACTAAATCCATCCAAATGATACGGACATGTTTTGGTTTTCCAAATTTAGTTTTCCAAATCCATCTACATCATCTACATCGAGTTTGATATGGATATTTGGATAGTTCGATGATTTTCTGACTCTATCCAAATCTATCCATCCGGATCTATCCAAACCCCATTTTGGTGGGGTCCATGACGTCCGTGTACTACGTGTAGCATTCCAATCTGAACTCAGCATGGACTCAGCACGGCGAAGTCGGCTGGACTATGCGTGGATCAACATATTCTGATGGCTATGGGTCAAAACGTTGGTCTTGTTGTGAATATAAAGATAATAAGAGGAACAAACAATCTAAATTAACTAAATAATAACAGTTAAAATAGCAATATATAATATATATAGCAATAAGAATAATAGATAATAGGGGTAACATATGCATACAAAAGCAAGTATTTGTGCATGTATATGTATATATAATTATATATATACCATACAAGTATATATACATCAAATAGTAGTTGTGGACCTGTGAATGTTCGTCCCCCCAATGCAGACAGACCATCCATGACATTCCTAGTGTGGGTTCTGACCCAACCCACTTGAAAGAAAGGTTCAATATCAATTGTTGCTGGTCAATTCCCAGTATATATTAATTTCGAAAATCCATATGATGATAGTTATTATCATCCCCCTATTGATAGGGATGAATGATTCGCCATTGCAAGGAATCTCGTTCCCGATGGTGGGCTGACCAGGGCACCCCTTCTGAATCCCAGATGTAACTTGAGCGTGGCACACGATTTGACCCATGCCAAGTTATATGACCCGATTGCCTGCTTGATGCAATGGCGGGCCAGCGCCTCCGGTGAAAACAGACCGATCTGGTTCGACCCGGTCTCATCCCACGTGGATTTCTGCTTGAGTAGGCTGGTGAAGACAGAAAAAAACCCATAGCATAGTGGTAAAATGTGGGACTTTTTCTGAATCTATTAAGGCTTTACTATGGCTGGCTAAACCCTTTGTGTAGGAGAGAAACATGGGTTATACTGCTCCAATGGGGGTAACTCTGATTAAGCATGAACATTTCTGGACCCATCCAAAGGACTTCCAATCCATAAGAGGATGCCATTTGAAGCCTGAAACCGACTTGGTCGATCCATAGCCATGTTTTCCATTCTTTTCACTGGCTTCGGTTCTGGTCCTGACATTGTGCCCCTCTCCAGGAGCGCCCGCGTCCACTGTCTGAGCGAATCCTGGAGTTCATTGACATTGCCTCTTGGGCAGAAACCCAGACATCAAGCTGCTGAGAAACCGAGTTTTTGATTCTGTGATGCTACCTGCACATCTGCAAGGCTATCATGGAGCATTCCATGATGATCGGTAGTGACTGAGTCCAACGGTCATAAGAGACAATGTTGACCCCCACATCCTGTGTCCCTAAAGACAAACTTGGTCTTCCAGAAAGTTTTGCGAGAGTGACGGTTTATTTCGCGAAGAATAGCGATTTCCAGATGAAAGAAGTTTGATAAACAACCATATCATGTGGTAAACCCAATGCCACATCCATTTTTGATGGTATATACCACCCCTTTCGAGTAATGATGGGGGTGGTTGTATCCCTCTTTGGGATTGTGAATCTGGAGGACCAGCATATGGGGATCTGTCTGATTAGACATGTCCAGAGGCCCAATAGAAATCCATTGATTGCCTGGCTGCTTTTTTTTTGCAAAAGGATGTAGTCCGACCACTGGCTTCAGATACGTTCATATCTTTTTGCCCACTTCAAATGGATGTTCATTGGATTGGTTTATATAAGATTATATAAGGGATTTTAAGGGAAAATCTACCGGAAACCATGGTTTTTACCATCAAATATAGGTGTTTCCTGTCATTTTTCCCTTCAACCAATGCAATGAAACTTTCATCAGAAATGACACTTTCTTTCTAAAGTGATTCTCTGGCCTACTTCAATTCGCTTGAATAGTCCTCAAGGGGCCGGCTCAACCACCCCAAGCAGACATCCCAGTTGGCCGCTGGGCCCCTTGTAGCAAACTCATGGAGCATCCAAGCAACGTGGTGATCCGCTTTTTAGGTTGGGGATGCAATCTTTTTTGGTTGAATTGGCCATTTGTTGATGGATATTGTTGCTTCAACTGCACTTTGGGGCCAAATCCAGTTTTTGATGGGGTAAAGCACGATGTGGGTGTGCAGAGAAAATGGGGGTGCCCCGAAATGGTTTGTCTTTATACTTCAATGATGTGGATTAAACAGTACCATACAATACGGTACCCTGTTTTGCTGCCCCCACGTTTCTCCAGCGTCAAGGACAACGAAGTTTGGGAGCCCGTTCTCAAGGCCGTACCGTGGAACGGTGCTGGTTCGAAACCGTTGGAAGTTTATGGGGCTTTGGTATCCAGGTATCCCCTACTCCAACAGACTAGCATCACCTTTTCAATTTATATGGCAATTTTGATGGCTAATATGATCTTTATGACGTGAATCTTCTTTCGGAGTGAAACCGCCAGCAATCCTCAATGAAGAAAGAAGCATTGAACATGGTGATTGAAGCAAGGTACATAGGAATTCACCCCGTAAAACATGGTCAAGACTGAGATACATAAATGATTCTTTAACAAATGAACCGTTGGATTTATCTGGTAAACATGTGTACGATCCCAAACCAGTGCATATCAGCAACAAATGTGGGGTTCAAAACAACGAAGTTGGAGATATTGCTTGGTATCATCGATACTAGCCAATAGTCGAGTAGTTGGTGGTAGCAAGTCTTGTATACCTAGGATCCCCCATATATATATATATATACAATTCGAACATAATGTGTTGGCTCCTTTTTCCAGGGACCTTTGAGCAAATCCAAGGATCCGTTTTTCGTACGAGGCATGACAGGATTCAATTAGTAAAGATGGGGGGAGATAGATCACCGACATCGACCATCTAGGGAGAGAAGATACAAAGACGCAATATGATTCGATGTATGATGTATCGTTTATCTAATGAAGGACGCTTCAAAGAACATTTTGATATGAATCAGCAAATCATGAATGTAGACCATGAAGACTCAGCCAAAAAATGAGGATTTTTCCAGTGCGGAAGACAAGCACAAATCCAATTGAGGTGCAAGCAACCAACATGGGGATGTACACCAACAAACATCAGAATACAAGCAACAACAAGGTGAAAACAAGCAAGTACAATAGATATGTTGCCAAACAACAACGAGGGTATAACAAACAGACGGAACTCCACTCATGGAGAAATTTGATGGCTGATTATTAGACAGTCGGGAATTCGGGGTGAATCCATGGTGAACACATCGTGCTTCAAAAGAATGGCTTGTTTCTTTTTTTCGAATCATAGAAATTGGAATAATTGGATCATCCCCAATGACTCTACCACAGGGAAACAAGTGATAAAGTCAGCCTCAAATTAAAGTATATAACATTATATAACACTATACAACTGCTAAAGAAGGTGATTTCCCTGACTAATTACCGAAATTGCATGAAATTGCCCATCATGGTCCCGGTCCTATACCGGGGTTTTCATCATCGCCGTGAGAATGCCTCTGCAAAATGCTCCAGGTCTTTCACGCGACGGGTTACACAAGCCTTTTCTTCATCATAGCAATTTTCACCTTGACGGTCTTCAGTTCACTGTACTTATTGCTGTGAGGGTGCCAAATTCGTCTCAACCGAGTTTTTGCCGTGCCGCAAAAGGCCGCAACGGTGCAAAGTTTTAACTTCCTGCCAGATGTCACGTGAATCCCAACAGGCAGGGATACGTTTTCACCAACAGTAGGTTACTAGCAAATGTTACCTGTAGGTCTAAACAGTCGTGCATGGTGCAACGGCGCCAAGGGGAAAAGCAAGACGTTTGCGGCTAGGTTGGCAGTTTGGGCCATCTGGCAAATTGAAGGTTTCATTTTGTCAAGCTGAGATGATTTGGTTCGTGTGTGTGTGTGTGTGGGGGCAACCCCTGTACCAAAGGGCTATAATCAGATTTACCCCGGAATCCAAGTTTTAACTATTCACCCGCAGGGGGCGACAGGGTCGCTGCNNNNACTTTTCATTATTGATGTACAGATCCGGATCCGTTTCGCCGTTTTTCACTCCGCTTTCCATGTAGTGATTTCATTTTTTGTGCTGAAACAGGCCTTCCTAGAATTTTCCAGGTCCCTCGAGTGGGAAACAAAAAAGACTCATAGACGACATACAGTCTGTCAAGTGTGTCTTCGGCCGAGAATCCGTCATGGTCCGGTC
>BGPT01000283.1:157667-192938 GCA_003297045.1 Symbiodinium sp. clade C Y103
CATTTTTTGTGCTGAAACAGGCCTTCCTGGAATTTTCCAGGTCCCTCGAGTGGGAAACAAAAAGACTCATAGACGACATACAGTCTGTCAAGTGTGTGTTTGTTTTTGATTGGTAGGATTATTCTGCTGTTTTCCTTACAATCCTTACATTCACTGATTTATGTGACGGGGTTGCGCTGGAACAACAAGCAGGTTGCAAGCCTGCACTTTGTTTTGTCTCTCTGTGGCAGAATGGATGAGCGAATCAAGAGAGATGTTCTGTCCAAAAATGGAGGTACCCCAGATCCAAGACACAAGTGATCGTTTTTTGTGGCAGGTTGGGAAAATTAAAACATCTATGTTTGTTTAGGGTTTACTTGAAGCTTGTACATACATGGATGTTCTCACTTAATGGTCGGCCGGAGGCCAGGAAGCTAACTTGTTTGACCGAAATTTCCCCTCTCCGATAACAAAGGCTTACTGTGGGATGATTTGTCACCGGCAACCGCCAACAACTCCGACGGGTTTATAGTTCATCCAAGTTTGCTTGCTGGCGAATTTTGTTATACTCACAAAAAATCCCAATCTCCCTTTAAAGGGAGCATAAACATAATCCATTTCAAGTCTTGGTTAATGGTATAGAGTGTTGTACAACCCCAATTTGCCTCCGCTGGCAGGGGCTTGTCATTGTTGGAAGGACCACTTGCGAACTGCATGCCGTTGCTGCTCTGCACACATGCCACCAGATGACATGAGAGAATGGTTTAGGATTTCGCAAACATCCAATTCAAACCTTCCAGCACCAAGAAATGGCAAACGGTCTTGCAAATTACCTTTGGCACTTCATATGTGATACTGTGAGCATCAATTGAAAGTAGTTGGTCAGCTGATCGCCACCAACAGAGACACATGCTACCTATACACACTCAAAGTACTGTAGTTTCAGCCCATCCCACAAAATGTTGAAGACTAAACAGGGGATGATAATTTAACAAACCCTTCAAATATGGTTTCATGGTAAAGGCCTGCAATGTAAAACCTTCCACTGCATTCTTTGAATTGCATCTGAACTTGACCATTTCCAATTTCATGAATCTTATTTGACTTCCACGTGAACAGCTCTTGACCCCTATTGGATGGTCATACTTCACACGGAAAACAATACCCCTCCGATTTCAGCGGCGCACAAAGAGGGCGCCACACCCATGGCCCCATGCCAAGCGTGGTGGAGTCCCGCCGCATCTATGCGGAGCGCGGGGGGATGCAGGGGATAGGTGCAGGCTGAGTAGGCAGAGCAGCCCCCAGCCAGAGATAGGCAAAAGAGTTTCTGACTGTTCCAGTAGGTTTCTACTGTTTCTATTTTTTGGAGAGTTGCTAGAGATAGTTTTTGCAATAGTAGTTTGAGATGGTTTGAGAATTTTTCAGTTAGCTTCAATTCCTGCTTCTGTTCTGTTTTGCTGTGCTGTTGGTGTTTGCCTATTGAAGGCATGATATTGGTTTCAAGGTGAAATAGTTTGACACCCATGGTGTTTTTCCAGCAGGGTCCCTGGGCCCATGTCAGTACATTACAGCAGATGTTTTTTGGGTTCTTTGCTGGGTGTAAGAAGCAAGGGATTAGACGGGTAATAGCTACATGAAACTACTGTACCCCTTACAACTGGGATGTCTTGGGATACTACAGACCATTTACGAAGTGGACGTTCCAATTTGGTTCAATGGGTGCGATGGTACACGGGCGCTTAGCCCCTCAGTATAGCCAAGCATTCCCATCCTCCAAATCATCCCAGGAGTCCGTCCTTCAATGGGACCCCAAAGGCAATAGATCCAGCGGACCCCATGTTTTCTGGGGGGTCTGTTTATTGTGTTCGAGGGCTGGAATTAGGTATCCTTGAACTGGTTGTCAATGGACATGGGTTTGTCATGGCTTGGTTGAAAATACGTTATCTATCGTTATCTCCAGATTTGACGCTTGATCATCACTTCCACCATTTATGAAATCTAAACAACTAGCCACTTGGGGTTACAGCCTTTTTTTCGTGCTTGTTTCACATCCTCGCTGGCTCCGGCGGTGCATCGAAGTATCGAAGTCTCCACCGGTCATAAGCGGCCGATCGACAAGCGTGCCTGGTTTGCAATGCTACGGCGGCTACGCGGCTGGCCGAGGTGGGCCGCCGCCGGAGGCTCCCCCCGAGGCACCTCCGCCGGCATGACCAGCGCCTCGGAGAGCACCTGCAGTGGGACAGACCGACTTCGCAGACTTTGTGACGGCTTCACATGAAGCGAGTGCTGCTTTTGAGGAGCCAGCGAGGAAGAAACCCTTGGGGAGGAATCAGCCTGCAACCTTGTGCATCCGGCAGGTTATGGAGTGGTGGATACTGGATGTGGCAGAGGAGTTGTCGGCGAAGAGACTCTCCAGGAGCATGAGGTTGCGTTGAATCAGCAAATTGCTGCAGATCTGTCAGAAAATACTTGGGATATTTGCCAAATCTTAAATGGCACTTCTGAGTGGTTCCGGCATGTTCCGATCCTTTTTTCATCTTGTCTCCAAAACACCACAGCACAAAAATACAGCCAAAACATGCCAAAAGAGGGCTGCTCCAGTTGTATGAGTCTTGGCCACCAACAATGCCAGTCCCTAAGAAGTGGTGCCTTTCAGATACGGATAAGTTGGTGTTGATTCAACCATCAAAATATGTACGGGCTCATAGGTCTTCCCATCCACCTGTAGGGTAGAGATACAACCATGGAACCCAACTTAGTTCACACAGTCAGAAGTCAGATTGCCTACTAAACTTTGATTACGCTTAAATCACCATACATCTGATGGGGATTTGACCACGTCCCCAAGACCCCACCGATAGTACATGGTCAGGTGGTAAACCTTAATGCCCTTATCATGGGGGGATGACTGCTGGGGGAGGTTCAATCCATGTTTTGTTGGTTAAATCATCATCATGTTCCTCCTTGTTTGACAGCTATAATTTCAAGTGTCCACCATATTTTATGGTTATATAAGTTATATCAGTTATATCCCACGCTTCCACCAGTTTTACATCATTCATGATTAAACCCCGCAAGTTCCCCCTATGTTTGTTGGTCAACCCCCCAAAAAAATCGCGCCGCAGGAGGCGCGCAAGAAACGGCAAGAACTGGATCTGGACTACCGCTTGGGGAGACATGTCTGGGGCTCGAGTGGAAAAAAACGTGGGGATGGATCAAATACCTAGGAATCTATTAATTTTAATGGGATGAACATCCATTTACATCCATTCATATACCAGCTATTTTGGGGTAAACAGAAGGTACCAGGTTTTTGACCCCATAACCAAATGATGGAAATATCGATATATAAAATGGCCATCTCTAGCCAAGAAAACTTCATGATTTTTTAGATTTTTGAATGAGCATAACCACATAAATGACGGAAAGAAACCTGTTAGAGTTTAGAATTGTTATTTAACATGGCTATCTATGCACAATCTATGAAAGTCATCTATAAACGGGATATACCCCCCAAAGATCCTCAAACACTTCAGCTGTGACACCAGTTCTGAGTCAATCAAAAATGTACAAAGTGGGCCCCAAAAGGCTGGCGAAATTGATTCAGAACTAGGCTCATAGGTCACTGGGGCCGGATGGGTGAACCAAAAAACATTGCCATTAATTGACGGCCCTCGTTGTAGGGGTCTCCCAAAAAGCTGTGGCCAGCTTATCTATGACCCAGGAATGACTCTGGCTTCATGCAGACATGCAGACATCAGAAGCTATCATCTCATGGTGAACCTTGCACCCTAAAAACTAAACCTGGGAAACCCATAAATCGGCAATAATAAGAGAGCGGGTATGCATGGGGGAGTGGTACCCCTTGCTGAATTATGGGTCAAAATTAAAGACCTGGGGGACCACAGATTTTAGCTCATTTTTAGCATTAACCATCCTATTCCCACATGGGCATAGAAAAGTACGCCCTTCAATGACGGATTGAAGCCACAGATCTGCCCGGTCCCTTTCCCTTAGATACCGGCCATATGGCATATGGTCCCCCAGAATGAATGATAATTTACAATAGCTATGGAAAATGCTCCCTTAAATATGTTCGACTCATCGATTTTTTTAAATTAGATTTTCTCATCTAAACATGATTTCCCGCAGTAAACTCCTAAATGACCAGAGAGAAAAACATGATCAGTGCCGGAACCTAGTGCCTGAGGCCGCACCGCAGCCAGATCCAGTAAATCTCCGCAGCCAGGGAGCCCAGGGGAAGCCATTATTATCCCCAAACGGGAGGATTGTTATTCGGTTTACCGCATTATATTTTTCTTCTTTATATACTCAATGTCAATTAGTGTCCTACAATTTCTGTGAAGCATTCATCTCATAATTGTTTGTTTCTGAATGTGCACGTATGCGCGCATAGCGAGAGATGCGCATTCTTCTTGTCCATCCTGGAATAGATCAAATATCGCTTTGGACCATCTTGAAGAGGATGATCATCTCAAAATTGAAAGGAAAATAAAAACAAGATATTTCCGTTCAAGAAAGGGATGATGCCAGCATCGCCTTTATCATTTTTTCCTGGGTCTAGAAGCAGGTTGAAACAGGGGAAATCAGATGCAAGACCATCATGCTGAAACAGTGAAAATATGTGAAAATCAGATCCCGTACCATGTTGAAACATATAGAAAATCACTGTCGAACAAAAAACTACACATGTAGATAGATCTCGAAAGTCGGGATGGGTGTCAGATAAAGCAAGGATATGTTTCACAAAGTTTGTGGCAGGGTATCAATTGGAGAGTAAAGTCCTGCCAAAGCCTGCAATCGTACAGTCTGTTTTCTTGGAATTGCATTTGCCAAATCTTATGCAGTTGCGTTTGCAAACCAGCAGGTTTCAGAAATCCCTATGATCCCTATGGACCCGAGTACATTCGGAAAGATCCGGAAAGCCCAAGAATCATACCCCAATTGCTTTCTGAGAGATGCAGTACTTGGACCAGGAATCAGTTCTCCACAAGAATCCATGGTTCCTGCATGCCCCCCCCAAAACCATGTTTTGTTGGGGGAGTGAAACCACATTAATAGTGGACATTAGTGACTTAGTGGACCATAGAATCCGGGGGGTTCATATAAATGTGGGATGGCAATGAAAAGTTTGCAAATCCACTAGCTATGGGTGATTTTCCCAGCTATAAATGTCGTGGATTGCTAACGTTTGATGACGCCGGAGGGACATCCATGGATCCGAGAAAAGCCACGGTCGGCACGCTGAGGCCTGCGATGTATTTCCCAAATCGTGCTGGAAGCGACCAAGGACAAATCCACCCGGATGGGGACGGGGTTGAGACGCGTGCCATGATCTTTCAAAGGCATTGGCATTTTCATAGGGATTCCAAATGATGCCAATATGCTCATTACATGGGTTTCCCAGAGGGTGAAACTATCTACCAGTTGCTTATCAATCAAACAACAAATGAGAAAAACACATATGATTATAGAGTATACTCAGTATACTTGTATCAATATGCATAGGTGCATTGATATATATGGGCATTGGTCATGTATCAAACTCCATACAGTCAATAATTAGTGGCTAAGATTCTTTGTGAAAGCAATGGTGCTAGCATTTCGACCCATTAACAGTTTAACATATGACGGAATTACTGTACATGAGAACACTAAAATATTATGCCATATAACTCGGACAAGTATGAACATGCAATAGCAAGTCCGGCCAATAGCCAGCAAACAAGTAAAACAACCCATGCAAAACAAGCATCAGTCGCTTTGTTTGAAAAGGCTAAAAGGGATTTTTGAACAGAGACACTTTTGACTAGTCAGTTGATTTAGGGGCACCTACCCTACTTTTGAAGAAGCTCGTATTTACATGTATTTACGGTAAATTTGACAACAATAGATGCAATGGGGATGTAACCGGCAATGACAGAGAATATTTCATGAAATAATAAACGCCGAGATAGTGAACGAAGATGTTGCTACCGTTGATAACCTGTGAAAGTGGAAGATGCGACCTGCGACCCTAGAAATAGCCAATTGAAAGCCATTTTCCAAACTCATGTTTGACGAGGTTCTGAGTTAGGTTTTCTGGGCTCACCTCAAGTTTTCATGATAGAATTCTATGAGCACATATGGGTTCGTTTGAAAGTTAGTGGAAAAAACACGTCCAGTGGTCAATCCTGATTTTCCCTTGTGAAGATCGCCATAATTGGCGGGTGTCCCAACATTGTCAGACACACCCAAATATCATATGAAGTTGGCAATATGTCATCATCTGAAATCGCAATCTTTGTTGGCAAAATCAATATTGTTTTGTTTTGATCCCTTTCCTCCATGGAGGAGACGAAGCAAGCGAAGCATTTTGTGGAGTTGATGGGTGCCTTGGTGTAGCTGGGGATGTGACTTGAACTTGAACTTGATCATCAGCTGGCTCTCCAGTGGCGGGGTGAAGGGAGCGAGCTGGTTGTATCATGTTGCATCCACACATTCATATTCCCTATTCTATCAAGGGACCACAAAAGGTTTTGAACACTCCTCGTTTTTTTTCTACAAGTCTGGAAAGTGATTGCAGAAGACTACTTTTGTGTATGACTGTTCATTGGCATGTTTCTTTCTAGTGCGGCCAGGAACAAGTTTATCCAAGCCACTGTGGACCTCACAAGCCAACCAAACACCATAGACGATACCCGGTAACCGATACAGGTAATGGGCAACTCACGAATTGCAGCAGTCATCATTTGCTCAAAGCTACCCGACCCAGGGACTCCAGAAGGGAGTTATTTTGAAGTTATATCTTTTTGGGAGGATGATTTTTGGTTCCCTTCTCTCTCGGCTGCCGGCGTAGTGTGCTTGTGAGACTTTGGGGGCAGGGCTGCTCATTGGAGTGATTCTGTTTCCTGAGCTTTGACTCCTTGGACCTTCGGAAATTCAATGAGCAATCCAGAAATTGGATCAGTTGGCTTCCAAGCAGGGGATGTTATCAACAACTACCCCCTGGCCATTTCACAAGGCTGATGTTTTTCCCACAATAGTTAATCTGCCAAGCTCAAGCATCAATGATTCTTGCAGCAGAGGTATTCAGCTTTGTTCTTTGCAAATCGTCCAATTTTTGGTTATGTTCCACATATGGCACGTCTACCATTTCAAGAGGATTTGCTGCCCCCCCCCACACCTCCGGATTTTGCCTATCTAAGTTTGATTTAACATCGCTATGGAAAGCCACAATCACCTATCTAGGTCTGTCATTTGTAGATGGTCCATCTATACCATAGATATGTTGGTTTACCAAGAGGTCCTCGTACCCAAGATGTGCCAAGGAGTTGACGTGGACCGGTTCGATGAAGGACCGATTTCTGTCATGGAGGGCTGGTTCGATGGGCAGAATGAGCTTGTTTGGTTAGACCACCAAAACTGTTAGATGGGGAACCCTTTTGTAAGATTGGGACATATTGGTACTGGGATGTACTGGGAATATGCTCATCAATTTGCAAGATGGGAGATATTATCATCAGCTTGTAAGATGGGACACATTCTGATAATTGCAACCCTTTACTGGGGTATCTCATTCTTGTATCCAGCCATGTTAAGGTCATTCTACTTTAGCCCAAATAAGGATAAGTGAGGGGTATAACATGGTATCACCACAAGTAAACCAAACATTGAGGACGCTTTTTGGAATTGACTTCGCCTCCTCATCCATGAGATCTGGGTCTTGGTTTCCATGCTCCAATGCTTAACCATATTTGGGACGATGCCCCCCCAATAACCTGCCGATTTTTCAAGGCAAGCAGCTCCAACCCCCTTTGCGACAGGGGAGCTGATTGACATGTGCTCGCCGGTGCATGCGTACCAGGCGCTGCCGGGCGTTCGGGGTTCGTGGTTGTTGTGGGTGGAGGTAGAAGGGCCATGCTGGTGTGAGCGAGCTGCCACCATCTCTTTGTGTTTTTTTTTCAGGTTTCCGGTGTTCGACTTGTTAAACATGGTGATATTCCATAGCAAGCTGTTTATTTACCAGAGAGTAGTTGTCATTGTTTAGGGGTTCTGGGCCAGGTCGGACGTTCTTTTGCAACATGCATAAAGACATGTTATATCGTGTTATTATATGGCCGTTTTTAATACGCCAGAATTCAGTCAACCCGAAGGGGACGTTGAACAGGAGATGACAAATCCTCACATATCATTGCTCATCGCAGACGATGAAAAGTAGCACCACCGAAAATGTATGAACATGTACTGTAGGCATTTCTAAGTACATACATTTCATTTATTGCTACCACCTGGTTTCCTAGACTATCAATTGACGTTTACCATTTTTCAATGGTCAAACTTGGGATGGTTTTAATATGTTTTAATACCACCTGTTTCAATTGGGAATACTATTGGGTTCACCCCAGGCGGGTTACTTTTTGGCTAAACCGCCATTCTGTATCAACCTGGTCCATGTCTTGTAAAGTCAAGGATTCCTTGGAGAAGATTTCACTGGAACAGGAACTGACGATTTAAATCCTAGACCCCTTGGTTTTAGCTTGGTATTTACGCACATTTGGGACCACAGAATGGGGATGTTTAACTAAGTTTGATCTCAGGGGATGGGATTCTTCATCAGTATTCCCATGATAATCCCATATCATATAAGAAAATTTATCCCATGGGCTAACTTTGGGATATCCATAATAACTGGGTTAACTTTAGAGGATGGATATTGGCATGTCCCATGGGATTCTTCATCAATATCTTCCACAATATCCTAACTTTGGGACATGGACCGAGCTGCACTGGGACCGATGAGGAGTTGCACTCCACCTCCAGGCCATTCGAATCAGGGAGGCTCTGCTCCAACTCGCTGAGCTCCGGCGGATTCTGTCACTCCACTGAGGGGGATGCGGACATGTGTCTGGAGACGAAATTGATCGCGACTGTCGCGACGTCACTGGAATGATGGTTTACATATGGGAATCATCCCCAAGTGGCCGATTTGTTCGACTGTTTTCAGCTTAGTGAATTATAATTCAGCCATATGGATGTTTATGGGTTTGAAACTTGGCGATCGCTGCGGATATAATGGAGAAAGAAGTGTATCACACAATGATATGTGGATGTCAATAAATACAAGACGGTTTGATTTGGATCGATGGGCTATCAGCTATCAAACATGGAGATTTTTGCCATAGAACTTTGGGGCTTTTGGGCTTGTTTGGGCCATGCAAATCCATGGGAGTCTGGCCATCAGATCCATGTTTTTAGTGAGATCTCAAGCATCAAACATGGTGATGTGAGACGTGACCAATGCTCATCCCCAATGGCTTTGAGTCAAAATTTATCATTCAAGCCCAGGAATTTATAATAGTAATTATCTCATAATAGAATAATGGTAATTAGATGGTAATAATAAATAACTATAGTAAATTATAGCCCTATTATGATGGTAAACCAACATAGCACTATAGATAGCATTTACTCTGTTGCCACGTGTTGAGCACAGAATGTCGATATGCTTTTAGCCCATTTTGGCTCGCCGGGCCAATGGCAGCCCTCATCCCATGGTGAACATCCGGAAGACGTTGCCAGAATCTATTGTTTCAGGACGCCTGGATGAACCACCAACCACTATCTATATGTATATAGAGGCTAGGTAGAACTCTTATTGGTACATGTAGCATACGTTACATGCCCTTTAAGTTGAATGATCACGTCGATTTGTATGCATATTCCAGCCCTATCACCTAGGATGATTATGTTTCTCACCCTCCCATATCTCACAGCAAACCAGGATCATTGAAGCATGTAGACGGAGGATCGTGGAACATTGTTGTCATACCTCCATAGAGCGCTTTCAGGGATATCTACAGGGGCTTTGCTTTTTTGCGACCAAAAGATGCCTTCCCTGCAGCCTTTCCCTTGAACTAATTATGTACACAGGAATCCCATTCTCCATGTCATCTCTCCACCTCTGGTTTGTTTTTCAGTATTCCCAAAGCATCATAGACCATCCATTCTTCGGATGTCATTCGATAATCCCAGTGCCTCCAGTCGCGTCCCCGTCTTTTTTCCGCGGCCTAAGGCGTGAGCGGAGACCTGGTTACAATTGGTATTCTGTGACAAAAACAGTATCAGAATTTATCAGAATATAATTTGTGATAAAGATCTTTTAATATTATGGTACTGTATATGGCTGTATTTAAATTAGATTATATATTGTATGATATATGTGTGGGTGTTTACATTTGCAGACATGTGTAATTCGATTTTTGACATAAAAACAGATCCAGGTACACTCTCAGGCAGTACAGTATTTGGGGTATGATTTTAGGGATGGTACTTCTGAGGGATTGGATCCGCATATACAAATATACAATAATATATACATGTATACGCATGCACGAAAGTAGGAACGTATGAATATATAGCAACTTCCGAAAAGATAGAAAAACAAAATCCAACTATAGTCTGATTTTAATGGATAACCACATACAACTACGTTTCTATTTATTTCTGGTGCCACTATGCACATTACATTCTAGATATGCTCCTAAGAAAGGGATTGTGAAAGGGATTGTGAAAGCTGATTTCTGGACTTGGAGATCCAAGGATATTGTACAAATGATCAACATATTGTGACAATGGGATTGAGAGGTGAGTATTTACCTACTATGCAATGTTGGGTCTTGGACCATTAAATTCATCAGATTCAGTCAGCCACAGTCACCCATGACTAGCATTCACGTGTTTGAGTTGTCCTTGTTTGGACTCAATACAGAATACAGAGTCTCATTAAAAACTGAAACATTTGAGAACCTTCGGAGTTGTCTCATGTGCGGAATAGAGCCATGGTTTGCAGCAATTCCCTTCAAACCATCCATGCTAAAACCATTTGTTTGCCACCTTCCTCACCCAAAACCATGGTAGCATAGTGTCTACTTCCCTCATAGCACTGGTTCAATCCCCATTTTTGTTGGCTAGACCCTCACATGTTTGCAAAAACTAGAGATGAGTGTGGCCTGCTATCCACGCACATGGGCATGAAAAGGCACTGTAGGGTAGCTCCAAAAAATCCAAAGGTGTTGAATCAGTATCCCCCTGAACATTTCTGTTCAGGAGAAAGCCCCATTTGGAAGCAAACCCATATCCTTGTCGCTTGGAGATTGCGGCAGTCATGGACCAAGGATGGGACAGACCAACGTCTTGCCCGAGGAAGATAAAATGAGACCATTGGCCCAACACATGCGACCGCGGGGTGGGGCATATGGAGGATTATGGCACATTGCAACTGAGTAAATTTGGGAATCAGATGCGATTAGGCTACATGTGGTGGTTTATTGGGTGGTCATTTATTTCAATCTAGCCAATTGAACATGCTTTTTATACATGAAGACGTTAACTAGCCAATCAGACATGTTGTTGTTTTCTTCTTCAGGATACGTAAGAATGGTCAATGACCAACAAAAATATGTTGCTGTTCAAAAAGGGGGTGCCCCAACATCCATTTCGTTTTGTCATATGTTTTTCCCACTCAAAGCGTCACTTTGGCGTATACACCATTTACGGAGAATCCATAATATGAGGAATTCAAAATGGAGGCGGATATGTACCATGGAGCCACCAACAAAGTATTATTTAACATATAAAGAATAAGCCAGAGTTACAGGTGGGTGGTCAATAAGTGTGGCCGGAATCCAGACGGTGAATGGAATGTCCCCAGGAATTGGGGAACGTTACCTGCTAGAAGGATGATATGTTCTTGTGAGTGAGTAGGTTTGTTGCGGATCATCCCTTGACATGTCCTGAAACCCTGACATGGACAAGTCATGACTTGTTGGGTTCCATGATGGTCTGACCTTCGAGGGGGGCAACCTGACCTCCAAGTTGTTTGTACATTTTGTTGGTGCAGCATTTGTGCTTCTTCAATTGTATTCCTGGGTGATTTGTCGAGCTCATTATGGAAGCCCTCATTTTGCTCGATGATTTATGATATTTACCTTTTAACAACAGTATGCAATAGTGATTTTTCATAGCAAACTGTTCAACTACCAGAGTGTACCTTGTGTTTGTTGACCTCCCTCAAAGTCAATTTTTATCATGTTTTCTATGTTTTTCCCCACCTACCAGGCCTCACCTGTCCCGAACACTACGCCAGATAGATTGTCAGATAACATGTCCAATATATGTCAGATAGAATGCCATAAAGGGTGTCAGAATACATACATACATACATATATATATATAATTATATATATATATATTATATTATATATACATCTATGTCAGATCAAATGGTAGATATGTGTCTGACAAAAATGTCAGATAGAATGCTAGAGAATGTTTGAGAATTCCTGTCAGAATAAAATATGTCAGATCGAATGTCAGAATATATGTCAGATAGAATGAGAGAATGTTTGTCAGTTGGTAGGAATCACTCGAAGTAAAGTGTGTCTTTTCAGAACGCCAACTTTATGTTTCTAGCCTGAGAAAACCCGTAGGAAATCCTCATTGTTTTTTAATCCCCGTTTTGTTGATTAAACCACCTGCCTTTTGGGGCTCTCGAGCCCCGGCAGGGTCTCCCCCCAGCTTTGATGAGGAAAAATCCTTCTCCAAGAGATGCAAAACCTGCGAAAGGCTCTGTCCACATCTCACTTAGGCTTGGTGGTCTGGTGATGCCATGGTTCCATGGTCTGGTGATCTCTTCAAGATGGGGACCCCAAACCGAAGCTCACTTGGTTTATACCTTGATTTACGGATATTTACGGTATATATATATATACATGTATACATATATATACATGTATACATATAACATTTACACACACATATATATATATATATATATATACATATTGTATATATATATATATATGTTGATGGGGCTTATAGCCAACTTGCTGGGCGGCCCCGGCCCCCGAGGATGTACACTGATATGCTCCAGCGAGACAGAAAGACCTTGCCGAAAGATATTGGCCTGTACGATGCTGGATTTCCTTGCCAGCCCTTTTCCTAGTTACACAACAATTCCAAACTCTTCGATGAGAAGGATGCAGAGGTATTCAGAGAAACAATGCGCACATTCTTTGCTGCTGAGCCATTGATTGGCGTGCTTGAGAATGTCTTGGGGATCCTTCGTGTTTGGGGGACTGTCGAGAAATATCTCCAACGACAGAGGTCCTACCGTCCTACACTTACCTTGTCCTGGATCCTCGCACACTGGGTCACTGTATATTTTGTTGCTGCACCGGCCACTTGATGTTTCTGAAGTGAAATTGTTTTTGGAATTCAGTCGTGTGACAGACCATGCAGCTATAGAATATATAATATGATAAACGCATATGTACATATATGCATGTATTGTATGTCAGAATATTATCTATACCTATATTAGCTTCTTCAGATCATGTTTCTTCCTTGTGCCAAAAACTGATTCAAACAAAATCAAGTCTTGAATTATCATGACTTTTTGCCGACAATTGCGTTCAAGGGAACATGTGTATAGGACATCCCTACATCTCGGTTTCAACTTCGTTCTATGTTCCACCCTAGTTGGGATGATGGTCCCCAGTGATTCATGGTTTTCATGGGGGGTTGAAAACACCAACCAGCAAATGCTGGTGAAATGTGCGAGTGTTATTTCCAAAATGCGACTATTTCCAAGTAGAGAATTGTGGGAATCGGCCATCATTTGTTCAGATATTGAGATTATTAAGGGATGGTCATCAACCCAACAAAAGGGATTTATGCCCCGGACAGCTCCGAAGAGCCTGCAGAATTACTTTGTGAATGGTGAGGGCTTATGGCTTGATGTGTTGGTATCGGTGGCCAATTAAGCAGTCAGAAAAGGAAACTATGTTCCCAATGGGTATTTGGTTTGTGTAGTTTCAACATGGCTACATAATGTGTGTTTTCCTTTCAAATTTGATCGCTGGATCGCAACTTCACGATTTGGGACACCACGATCAACCCTTCTTCAGTGGTGTGCCCGCGCGGTTGCTACCTTTATAGGCCCAGAAGGATGCTAGTGGGGTTGGAAAGGAAGACTGTATACAAAGTGGCATTTGAAAGCATTGGAAATAGTCTTAGATAGTTTTTTGTTTGTTCCCCACGGTTCAATCCAAGGGGTTATCTTGCGGTAATCAAACATTCTAGTGTTTATAGCCATTACAGGCCTGACAATTCTATCTATTCAGAGTTCATAAGTAGTCTTTACCCCGAGAATTCTTGCTGCCCTGGTCCACAAGGGCGGAACATTGAAGGTGTAGAGACGAGCCTCGGCGCAGCCTGGGCGTGTGGGGTTTATAACTTCAATCACTTGCTTTATGGTATCTATAGGATCTATAGGATCTACAGTTTTATGATATCCGAGTTGGTTATAACATTTTTACAACTCCCACAATCTGGTTTATGGTAGATAGATATAACTATATTAACTATATAGTAGGGTGTACAAGGCAACTTCTACCTGGGGAGGCTCACTGGGATGCCCCAGCCTGAGATGATCCCGGAGTTGTCCATGTTCCACGTTGAGACATGTTGGGAAAATGCCGTGAGCTAATTGAAACATGATTTGCCGCATTTTTTCATTGTGCTACTTAAAAATGATATCATCATACAATTTTGTACCTGCTATCCTCCACATGTTCATTGTGCTACTTAAAAATTATATCATAATACCATTTCATACAATTTCTAGCTATCCTCGGGCACTGAAACCAGCTATGCTTAAATCCTCTCAGGTCCTTGAACAACTTACGCCAGATCCTGGACAACTTCACCTTCACCGACGAGGTGGAAAAAAACATCGCCAGGATTCGCAGGTGTTTTTGACCTGGGAATTTCCATAGGTAGCCTCCTGTATACTAAGATAGATGTGGAAAACCCATGATTTGTGGATGATTTTCCTAGGGAAACTAGGGAAACTGCTTCATGAGGTTTTTTACTACGGTTATGACTCATCACCTGGGATGCACCACACCCCTATTAGGTGGTACGCAAGGAACATCTATTCACCATGAATTTTGGGGTCAAGAACCTGCGTGCTTGTAGCAGGTGGCATGTCGCTTGAATTCGTTCTGTCAGGTGTCAAGATCTTGATTTGTTCATCATTGCTCATGCTTTGCGGTTCAATGAAGCCAGAGAAATGAATAAGATTGGGCTACCTCGGGTAGGGGCATGGCACGTGCAGTCGCAAACCAGGAAGTTATGATGGCAGTTTGCAAGCTCCTAGAAACCGAGAGTAAGGGTCCACATATAGGATTGGATATGGTTCCTTTACGTTCCTTTCATGATTCGCTGGATTTGTTTTTGATGTAAGATGTGAACATATGGGTTCTTGGGATCAAATATTCACGACTCAACAGGCCACGCAGCAGAACTACCTAAACACTCAAATTCCCCATGAACACGTCCTTTTTTTTTGCCTGAAAGTGTTCATAAGTTTCCCGTCTTATGGGTATCTTTTTCAGGGTGCACGAAAGGGTCATGCCCTCGGGATCCCAAATGGGGGTGAGGATCATCAGCCGATGGTGGGAACCGGGTAGCCAGCCGGGTATAGCTCAAAACAACGTGCCAACAAACCAATACATTCATACCTACGCACACATATATGAATACATACATATATAGATAATATGTACATACATCTATTTATATATATATATATACATATGTATGCATGCAATGCATGTATACATCTATCTATATATGATATATATATAATATATAATATAATATAATATATATATATATAATATAATATAATAATATATATATATATATGTGTAATATGCTCATTTGGGTCATGTGACAGATCACTCCCCCTCTTTGATCCCATGTGGGATGATTCTTTTTGTCAGGTGCAGCAATATGCCAGGAAAGCTGCCTTGGCAGTGGCGCAGATACAGGTCACGAGTTCGGGGGTGGTCGAGGGGTCCAAGTGTTGCAGAGCCAGTTCGGGGGGATGCAGTTTGGGTACTTGGGGGTGCAGTTGGGCGTGCGGTGGATACAATTAATGGTATCGTATGGTACCATTTGGGATGTGAAAATACAACTAACAATCTATGACCTATGGTATAGCTTTTAAGATGATGATTTGCCCAGATACAGTCAAAGCTAACACGGCGGGTGGCTTTGAAATAGTTCCTGTGCAAAGTGGATGAAACTGGTGAATTTGGCTGCGTTTACCCCAAAATAGCCAATTCAATGGGGATCATGAGATTGACCAGTGGATTTAGAGATACCTTATTCTCATGAACAAAACCATGTTTGTTTTTCACAAGGGCACTTGTTTCAAATTGAAGGTCTCATGAATGTTGTGACAAGAATGCTGTGTCTTCACCACTCTGGTGTTGACTGTCCATTGGAGCCATTACACTCTAAACCCGTGGGTTGACAGCAATGGTAGGCATCTTCATTTGCACATCTGGGGGTTCCTGTAACATGCGAGCTCCCAAGCTATCATCCAAGTTATTGTTCATGTGTCCCGCGGAAACCAATTGTTGGAAAGGGGCTCACCACAAGGGGGCTTCCTAAAATGGTGGGTACCCCAAAATGGATGGTTTATAATGGAAAATCCGATTAAAATGGATGATTTGGGGGTACCCCTATTTTAGGAAACCTTCACAATTTTCAAAAACACCAATCGGTCACCATCACCGCCAGTTGCCGGGCTGTCAGGGCATCCACATCTCGCACCCGTTGATGAAAGCCTTAGCTCAGCAGCACCTTGGCGCTCGAAAAGAGGAGTTGTCTTCCCCCTTCGTCCAATACTCACATCGATGCCCCGAAAATGGACCTGGAAAAATCAGAAAAAGTGAAATGCCATCGTACTTACCCTGGGGAGAACGTACATAGATGTGGACAAAACCATGGTTTCCCTAGGAAAATTATCTACTTTCATGATGGGTTTCCCACATCTATGTGAGTTTGCCGGGGGGTGAGCTGAGTCGATCAGCCCCCTTTTCTTTGAGGACTCAAAGAGTTTGGTCAGGAATATAACACCACCATGGGCCCAACAGTGGGGCCAATGGTGCCCACTTTGTGCCGAGAACTGCAACTTCCACGGTTCGACTGGCCTGTCCGTATTGGAACACCCCGTCACCTCCAGGTCTGTGTCCGCTGTGCATGTTTTGGTGGAACTCAGTCACTACAAGAACCAAGACTGAAACATTTTGCCTCCAGGAAACGGCCTCCTGTGATAGGTCATTAAGTTGCTTTGTGAGCACATTGAGCACATCTAACTCTATAACATATTTGGTCTCACAATGGCATATACGTTTATTGGGAAAATGATCGTAAACCAATGGATTTAGGTGTACACGACTTTCGGACAAACCCATTGGGGGACACCACTAACTTGCCTAGACTTTGCCGATCTTCAGATGCCCATTGATCATGTCATTGAGGTACAGCAGCAAGCACGGGTCCTTGGAGGCTCGCTGGTTTTGCTCTTGGGTGATTTTGAGCAGTTATCGAATTATCCTTGCGATGCTATATAGTGGGAATACGTTCACAAACACATAATCTTCCAATCATGTTGGGATACACAAAAAATATGCTAATTATTTATATATATATATTTATATATATATATATATTTATATATATATATATGTACAGTATTATATGAATGTATACTTTTAAAATGTTGCAAAATATGTCTATCTATCTATTGTTCCAATTTCCTTTGGGAACCGCGTACTGTAGTTGTGGATGGTTATCCAGGTTGACTCTTTTCTCCAGGCATGGGGCTGGCCTGTTTTGTATTTTGGATTTTCCTGTCGCACAAGTCCTTCTGTGGTACTGCTGTGAAGAGGCTTGTACTATCCAGTGGCGCTTTAGAGTTGGTTTGACAGGGACTCTTGGCATGTTTTTTCTAAGACAGCCATTTGCATGAAGGGCTGCATGGCTTTGACTGGTCGTTTGCTGCGTTCAAGGTAGGTCGAGGGGTTAATGTTGATTTGATCCAGAATTGGTTCATGTCACTAATCTCAAACCCCATTTCCGGACAAACTCAAATCAATCATATCATTGGTCATATCCCAATGTATACCTCCACTATATCCCTATGAAATTGGTTTTGTTACTGCTAGACCCCTCATTCTTGGACAATACAATGCTATATTCCACACATCAGCCAGGCCATCTGGTCTCAAAAACCGGAATATACTTTCGCAATATGCATGTTAAATGGGAAAATGAGGTGTTAAACCATTGGATTGGTTCAACGGAAAAATAGTACAGGAAACCCCTATTGAGAGATGGGGAAAAACCAAGGTTTGCCGTAGATTTTCCCTTCAGCCCATTGGATTTTGGTGTTCTCTTCGCAGGAGGCTGGCGGATCGCCACTTGGCTGGTGGTTGGGATGTGCAAAGCCTGGGAAAAGAATGGGTAGAAATTTAAATAGATGGACACGAACAAGGAAGAACGTAGAACATGAATGTTTCATTATATAAGGTGGAACAAGATCTCACAATTACTTACAATTACAAGTTTTCAAGATGCAGCAACGGATACTGGCATGTGTTGTCACAGGTTTGGTGAGGCATGTGAGGCATAGAATTTGACGAAACTGCTGCCAAACTTGGCAGCAAGGAAGCTTATCATCAGCAAGGAGGGTTATGAACTATTTTTTTAGTCGGCGATCCGACACCCATATGTATAATATATATACCTGGAGCTTCGAACGAGCAAAATATTTTGCTCCTTTGGAAAAGTGATATACTTTATAGGCATCCGGGAGCTTTCCCAATAAAACTGCTCAAACGAGCAACTTTACCTATTTATATCATTATGGGTCATTTGAGTCCATAGCTGGCTCAAGTGGCATCATTGATGCTTTGGATGGAGATGATCGAGCCTGACTTCTTCAACCAGGTGCCCACCCAGCCCTGCCATCTTTGTTTTCAGCCCGCACAGCTGTTTGGACATTCCCTTTTGCTTCACCTGAGCTCTTGGCATGAATGCTCCAGGGCTCTGAGGTTACAGGCAGCAGAGTGGTGAATACACGCTTGAGGTTCCAAAAGAATAGCTATAGTATAGTATCAACTAATTTCAACTTCAAGTTTAATTAGCTCATTTGCTTACCATTAGTGTTTCATTGTCAAAGACTTCATGGAACTGTCACGTAAAGTAGCAAAGGCCGGTATGCCAGCCATGGAAAAAGAGGAGAAAACCAGTCACTCAGTTCTCGCTCTGAAGTGGGAGGAGGTTCCAGCGATTAGACGAAAGGCTCAGCGCCTTGAGTTAGTTGCTTGCCAGCATTGCCACACCCAACAATTACTAGACAAGGTGCTTGCTCACGAACATCTTTGGTTTCTTTGCCTCTTTTGGTCACCTTGGAAGGGAATCATCATGCCGGGGTGGCCCAACATGAACCTGAGGGCCCATGTCTCCCAGGTTGAAACCTTTGGGCAAGTTATCAATCGGGACACGGTGATCAAGAACAAAGCAGTCATCAAACTGGCTGCATCTTTACTGACCCTGCGAACATCAGTACCAACATGCCAAATGCATGTCAAAGCATTGTATGACTTTATGGAGCTCCCATGCCCAAGTACCTCGAATGCATTTACATCCCGCACATACATGTGGCACATATGGATATGCATGCATGCATTTTCATATATATATATATATATATATATTTATGAGTATAGCATACCTTGATTGCATGTGCATGTGTTAGTATAATCATCAAATAACCTGTACCAGGCAATTAGATTCATGAAACCAACCCAGGGTACCATATACCATCTCTTGGCCACTGCCTTAGGTCACACGATCGACTTGCAAGGATGGGTGCTGAGAAAGTGTCTATCTTTCCTCAACCGAGTTGCCGGGAAGCCTCACCGCCCCAGAGAGCCAGAGATCAGGGAGATTTTGGCTGAGGTAGGTGTGGTTTGGGAGGAAACGGTTCAGGAGGAAGAAGCGGAAGATGAGGAAGAAAGTGAAGAGGAATGTGAGTCGGAATCAGAACAAGAGATGGATCCGGTAGTTGAGGTAGAAGAAACTGTAGAAGAAGAGAAGGCAGAAGAAAGGGTTGAACGTGGAGATGTAGACGTAGAAAAGAAAACGGAAGAACCGGTTGAACATGAAGTAGAAAAGAATGAAGAAGAGCCGGCTAAACATGATGCAGGCGAATCAGCTGCAGTCAGTGAGAGTTGGTTTTTGTAAGCTAACATGTTATATGCGTGTGCCTTCACATGTGCGCATATTATGCATCATATATGTTGATATAGTTGTAAGCTGAAACGATCGCCAAGGAGGGGCACCTCTGTTGCCTGGTGACCAAGTTCAAGCTCTTCCACCTACGGCTGTGAGCCCTAAGCAGCCTGGGAACTCTCCTGGGGAAATCCTGGTTACCCCACCGCCAAATCCCAAGCCTGCACCAAACTTTACCCCTTCACCTGTGGATATGGTTGCTAGGCTGACACATGCTGAAAATTCAAAATATATGCCGTTGCAGCTCATCGGTTTCTACTTAATGGTCTTGTGTGTGTGTGTGTGTCTGAGTTGCTTATGGTGAGCTAAGGCTCGAAAGGCTTTGGAGGTTGAACTGAGACGTTTGGAGATGCTGAAGCTGTTACACCTTGAAATGGAGAACATGGAAAAGTTGAAGAAAATGGCAGAATCCATTCCCGAGAATAAAGAGCCGACAGTTTCAGGCCTGTCCCAACTTTTGCATACAGTTCGAATGTGTCTTTCACATATTTTATAGTAAACACATGAAGCTAGCGCCTGTAGGTACGATGGGGGACATGAATAACATGGAGACCCTTCCAATGGTGGACGATGCCACTTTCTTTGAGACTCTGGTCCATGGCCCTGACCTGCAAAAAAAACAGGACCCTATGATATGTTGAAGTATTCTTTTTAATGTGCATGTGTTGGATATTTGCATCAGGACTTTTGCGGCATGCACCCTGACATCGACAAGAGATTAGGAGGGGAGGCTGGTTTTACTTGAGAACTTGAACAACTAACATTTCCCCAACTTCCAGTCCTTTGGGTAGGGTAATTGTTTGAGAGGCTTTGGATGTGCCAAGTGCGACATCGCCTTGTTCAAAGGACTTGTGTGCGCAATTTCCATATTAGTCAGATCAAGAATCAAAAAAACAATCTGTTTGGGCCATGCTAATTCTTGGGGAACTTGTTCAGGAGCTTGGGGAAAATACGAACAATGATCAAGAAGAAGTCATGGAGGCCCAAACACAACTCTCCCCGTACTCACCACCTACAGTATGCCCAGTGCTTGCAGGCCTCTGATGCTGTGCAGGTGCCTGTGGGGTGTATGTGGCTGTGGGTTGTGTGCATGTTCTTGCCCTGGATTTTTCAACCTTATATTGACCTCTTCTATGTATAAATGATAGCATATAATATGGGACATGACGCATGTGTCTAAAAAGTTTCCCTGCGCATTTGCTATACTTGCATGGTCCCTGGCAAGGATGGTGAACAAGAAGCCAAGCAAATTGACGGCCAGAATCCAAACAAGGAGAATGGTTTCTTTTCTTTCACCATACTTGGGTCAACACTTGCGGTTTGTTTCCAATGCCGGGGTTTTATGTTTGTTCACTGACCTTAAGTGGTCTGCTGGTACAATATGTGCTCTCAAAAATTTTGTTGGGATGTTACAGGAGGAAGCGGTGGACAAGGACCTCAAACCAATGGTTCCCCAGAGCCAGCCCGAGGCCCCCCTTGCAATCTTATGCAAAAGACATCCAGACTTGAGAATTGCCATGACCATCTATAGGTTCAGGGCATGCCTGGTAAAGTTTTGTTTTTTGGGGCCCTGACAGGAAGCTTTGCCCAACCAAACGGAAAACAACCTGGACGCCGCTGAGAAGGCAGGCCCAATGATAGGAATATTTGTCCAGGCATGTCCATGCTAACCGTGGCACAATTCTATAATTTAATCGATCGACTTTCTCCTGTAGGACCGTTCCACAGAAGATGCGGAGAACCATCCCAAGATCGAGGTGACCGGGATGATGATAATTTGTTCTCACTCACTAGTAATGTATACCGGCCCGTTGTTTGTTCCAAGATAAGTTTGTGGCGCCATCAAATGACAAGAATATTACTTAAACTGTAGTCATTTCCCATTCTCTTTAGCAGCAGCAGCAGCAGCAGTCATCACAGTCATGCATTTGAATGGTTTAAGTTTATAGTGTCAGGCAAAGCCAAAGAGGCGAAACAAGAAGAAGAAGAACCAGCAAGCAGAGGCATATAGTTTTTATAGCACATATGTGTGTGTGTGTGAAATCCTTTCACCCCTAGAATCATACGGTGCCCAACCATGATGTTTTTCTTTAAATTGCTGCAGGAAAATCCGGAAGATCGTGATCTCGAGCCGTTGCCAAAGCCCAGTTCGTGGGATGAGGGTGTTGCCTTTGTAGCCCCAGAAACGCAGTGCCCCCCCCAAAAAAAGAGGTCGTAAACCAAAGGAGAAGACAGAGCAGAAACTGGTAGAGGTACCCTCCTCAAGCCATGGGCCAATCGTGAAAAAGACTCCAACAGCTGCGCGCAAAGCCAAAGGCAAGAAAAATGCAGTTGAAGGGGATGAAGAAGGCGAAACCAAGAGCACTGCAAAAAACAAAAAGCGGGTGCCTGCAGAGGAGACAGAGGAGGATCAGACTGATGGACGCAAGACAGTGCCTAAGAGAACCTGCAAGGAAAAACAAGAGACAAAGTATCCTGAGACTAAGAAGGGTGGGACAAAGAGGAAGAAAGTAGATCAACCGGATGCTGAGACCATTGAGCAACCAAAGGCAAAATCTAGAGCAAACAAGAAAGCAGCTGTGGCCGATGGTGAGGAAGCATGTCCTGGGACAACACCTGTAGAAAATCCCAAGAAAAGAAAGAATGCAGCAAAGACTCCGGAACCTGACGTGAACACAGACAAGGAGAAGGAGAAGCAAGAGCGAGCAAAGAAACGCTCTAGGAAATGCTGTGCGTACTCAAAGGCTTTGAAGGATGCAAGGAAAGCAGGGTTCACCGAAGAAGAAGCCAGGCAAAAGGCTTCTGAGGTACCTCCCTCAGGTTTTTTGTTTTGATAGTGGTTTTGTTGGCAATGTTTTGGGATGTGCTAGGGGTTTCAGTTTGCTGTACTCTATTGCATGTAGTTTGTTGTGAGGCATATGCTGCCTGCGAATGAGTGAGAAGATTGTCACAGAGCCGTGGTTTACCAAAGTGGTTTACCAAGGGGGTCTTTGGGGTTGGTTTGTGTTTCTAGACACATGCCGTTGATATGAGTGCCATATGCGCTTTTCAGCTGGAGCATTTGATGCTCAGCATGTGGCTTTACTTGGCAATTTGGGGTCACGTGCGCTGGACCGATCAGTGACCAGCACCATCACGTGTGAAATCTTGTGGATGTGCGGCAAGCGCGAAAATTGTCATTGGGTGCATGTGCAAGTGTATGACACATAAGTGCTGAAATGGAACAATGTGTAACATGTGCTGTGCAAACAAGCGTGCTGACACACACACACACACATGCATATATATATATATATATATATATATATATAGCGCATCCCATATCAGGATACTATTGTGCCATTTTCTGCAGGTGCCTAGCCCATGAAGTTTGCCTCGCGGCTTGCGTCTTGTGGTGTAGCTGCCCTGTTGACCCAAGATTGCCGTCTTGTGCTCTACAGTTCTGTGTGCGGTGTGCAGGTGCGCGCATGTGTTGTGCAACACGCAGTTGTTTCTTGTTCAAGGGAGTTCTGCCAAACAAACTCAGCAGCTTGAAGTATGCCCTTACCTGTCCAAGAATCGCTGCTGGCCAATTTGATGCAAATGAACGCGCCAAAAGTCAGGGCCCCCAAAAAACATATGGTACGGACACTGTTGGAGTAAAGCTCATATGTATATATATATATATGTTTTGCCTGAGGTGCTGCTAGCATGTGCCAGTATCTCAGTTCTTGTATATTGAATGTGCAATACTGTATCCAATCAAAAAGAGTATAATGCTTGGGGGTTTGTTGGAATGCTGTGCCCTCTCCGGTACTTATGCTGCTTTGGCTGGACCAAGAGCCAGCAAGCTGGCAGATCGTTGAGCTCTTCAGTGGACAGGGATGTGTGTCAGAATTCTTCCGACAGACTGGTCGTTCAGTTTGCAGCTATGACCGAGTCTTAGGGGGGAATGCCATGGACTTTTTGACCCCGGCTGGTTTTGCGTTCCTACCTCAGGCACTATTGTTTGGCAACAGTACAATTATAATTTCCAGACTGCAGACTAGTCCACTTCAGGGTGGCCCTATGGATTGTGATGTGTGCAGGCGCCAGGGTCTGTTGGCTTTAAATGTATACAAACGATATTTGCATGGCATGTTATATAATATATATATATATATATATACATGATGTTACTGACCTCAAAAAACCTACCAAATGCCACTTTGCGCACAGGCCCTGGATCGCTGGTCATTTGCGCACCAACTTGTTCAAGCTGGACAAGGGTTGCACGAGGGACGGCTATGCGTTCCCGAGTTAACCCATTGGGGGTTGACTACCGTTTTGTTCAAGACGGAAATCGAACAATGTCAAGGACCCTTTGGGGGGAGTTGATGGTGTTAAAGTGATGGTCATATGGTAAATGGTCACTAGGTTTTGAAAGCTGGTGCAGGATGACTTTGATATTGCTTGTAGTCCAAGCTGTGCACGCAATCTTCTTACTAGAGCAACCACATGGCAGTGTGGACACCGTCCCTTTCCATCCTCGACTGGATTGGCTGTTCAACACAGTCCTTTACGCTCCTTATATGAATTCGTGGTTGTTGTTTTGTATAGTTTACAATTACACTCCATTTGGCACAGCATATGATGAACTCAGGTTTTTCGTCAAGGATTCTGGATGATGCACCATGGTGCAGACTGTCCAAAAAGAACGGTGGTTTGGACAAACCATGCTGAAGTTGTTCATCCCCTAGTCATTGCCTTAGTATTTCGTGCAGATATATATATATATATATATATATATATGTATGTCCTTAAATGATTTATGCATATAATCTAAGGACCTTGGAGCTTTAGCCCAAGAAACCAAAGAGCGCAAACGAAAACTCCAACCAGTAAGCCCAGCCCTCAATCCAGGGATAGATTATCTCCCAGACTTTGAGACCAGCTGCCACCCATCCACAGGCCACTACGAAGATGCCTCCGGACAGCGGAAATTCCAAGGACGGCCAGAGCTGCGGAAGACGCAGCAAGGGGCTCAGGGCCTATGTGGTAAAAAGCGTACTCCTTGAAAAGCGTATTCCACTGGAGCTGGGGTTATCCATTTTCAGGCTATATGCATACAATTGGGAGGCATTCCATAAAGACACTCAAAAGCATAAGGTTGTACATGTACTAGTCCCATGCAATACCAATGGCTGGGTTCAAATACCACTGGGTGACCTGGGGTGATGTCTCTATTTTTTGAAATACATGGCACGTGCCAAGTATGATACTGAAACGATTAATCATACCCATTACAAATCGATTACTTGGCTTGCCCAGGGTATACCCTATGGGGTTTGGACGAAGCCTAGACGCAGCCCTTCGGCATTGGCGGCCTCAGCCGACTCTTCGTCAGAAGAAAACTCTTGACCTCAGCCGCACAGACCGTGAGTTATTTTCTGAGCTGGATGCAACTGACCCGTGGTTAGACGCCGGTCTCCCGGATATCTACTGGTATTTAAGAACATTAAAGGGATTGAAAATTCCTCCTACTTGGGAGGGTGAGTTCCAAAAGCTGGATAAAGCTTTGGAGCCCTACCGTCACGGCCGCTAGGGCCTTTTGTTTGGGCTATGAAGTGAGACTCTCAGATGGTGGCCATGGGGATTGGGGTAAATTTTGATATAGTGCCAGTTTTGTGGTGTAAAACTGCCATGAAAACAATTTATAAGATCATAACCTCAAAATTGTATATTTTGTCTAAAATCACCGGGCAGTTTTGGCCGCAAAACGGGCGCAAAAACCCATCAAACGGACGCAAATATCATCAAAAGAACGCAAATCAGGAAAAGAGGTCAAATAGCATTTTCACTAAATGTCTAAAATCATATGAATACCATCCTGTTCTATGGCTGTCACTGGGTCTTGCTTCCATAGTAGGGCTTTAACATCCAGATGTATGGCAAATTCAGCCATGAGGGATTTCCTTCATGGATGTCTACCGGGTTCTGCAAATCAAAGCGGAAAATTGGATCACTGACACATGTTTATCTTTTTATTGGATGTTGCTGGGATGAACTTCATGCACTTTGCCATGCATGATTGTCAGCACAATTCCTTTTTTTTGCGATGATCTCTCAAGCCTAGAAGTGGCCAGGGGCTTACCACTAGCTGGGCTTGGTATGAACCATTTGCATTCTGGCCACACCTTGCTGGCTGGATTGGAACTCGCATCGTCCCAGTTTGGGGGAGCACAAATGGATCGGAAAGCTGTAGAAGCTGCTATGTTAGCCAGGGGCTCATAGTTGTATTATTTGGTCCCATTCCATCATCAAACCATTCATTCCTCAGGGGGTCCACTACCTTTTGCTCCCTCTGAGGCATCGCAAGCCAGGTTGCTCGAACTCCAAGCTCAAATTGGGGCTGCATCTGGCACCAGTTGTGAGCCTGACCAGGGAGCAGGTCGGTGATACTTTCAGTGGTTTTTACAAATCCATGGGTGTTCAGAAATCTCCCACCCTTAATATCGAAACTTACCGGTACCAAAATGAACAGTTTGGATAGTAACATAAGGGGGCGAGGGATTGCAGTGATATAAGATGCCAACAACCTATTGGCAAAATGAATTCATATTTATATGTGCTTCTCTGGCAGGACCTTTTCAACCGGTGACAGCTGGTGTCTTCATGCCGGGTTTGCTGCAAGGTCAAGCTGGGCAGTTGTTACAACCAAGTGATCAACAACGCCTGACAAACTTGGAGACACCCCTCTTTGCCCGTGCAGACACAACCCAAGCCCAGTTCTCACCATTGCAAGCTCGCCAGCTTAGTTGGGAATCGAAACCTTCTGGGCCCTTGGCAAGTCCGGTTACAATTGGTTATGTAGATGCAAATGTGGCATCACCACCAGAGGCAACTCAGACCACCATCCCAAATGAAACACCTCCCACACCAACCGCACCACCAACTCCCACACCAAAGCTACCGCCTTTTCCACCACTTCTTACCATCCCGCCTGCCAGGCAAAACCCACCAAACCCACCACATGCCACACCAACCCCACAAGCACCAGCACCAGCAACTGGAAACAGTACTGATCAAAGAGAAACCACTGCAGAGAGCCAGCCAGATGTTGAAGCGACATTGGAACAACAAACGCCGCAAGAAGCAGACACCCAGCCAGCACGAGAAGAAGTCAGTACGCCAAACCCCCCGGAGCAAAAGGATGCTTCCCCCGGTGCCTCCAGCCAACAGCCTTCCACGGTGAGACCCAAACAACAGCCCAAAAATGAGCCTCAAGACGTCAAAACAAACATGTATGCTGATGGCAGTTACTGGCAGAACCATGGAGCCATTAGTCAAATAGACATTTTGGTGGTTTGGGTTTGTTAGGATTTGTTGGGCATATACACTTGGAGATAGGGGTATATATATATATATATATATATGTTTCCCTGTCAACAGACTAAGGATGAAGCGCTATGTTGATGCAAGTGCGAAGGGAAAACATGACGCCTCGCCAGAACTGATCAAGTTATGGGGAACCCCCAAAGGAAGCATCTTGGCATACTTAACAACTATAATTTGTTTCAAATGATTTTACATGACATACACTGTTTGACAGAACTGTTCTGATCACATGAGATGGAAATCCAAGGAGAACAACTCTACAAACTCCTTAAGGAGAATGGGACCATGCAGGATGTGGACGTGTTCCTCACTAGGGAAAATATCCAGGAAAATTCCGACACAGTCGAGGGAGAATGGTACACTGAAACCGCCTTGCAGAATCTTGACAACTGGGATGAGTACCTTCCTCAGAATTACTCTATATATATAGTGTTGTTTGGCGGCCATGCCAATGCTACTATACTTTTCTTGTGTCATATGTCAATGTTTTTACAGTGCTGGCCAACATCTATGCCTGCCCGCCAACTAAGTACCATGGCGAAGAACGCGATGAAGTGGGCTCTGGAAAGAGGCCAAACTAGGACGAACGAGGTTCATGGAAAGAAAGAATATAAGGTCCCCACAAAGGAGACTTTCAAGAATCTTGAGAAAGACAGAACTATTCAGAGTGCTTCTGCTTCCTCCACGCTGGGAAACGCAGCGGCCATTGTGATGACTGAGCCGCCCACCTCTCGCCAGATTGCTACGACCCATGGTTGATGGTTATATTGTTTTGAACATAAGATACTCGATGAAAGAACTATATCCTATCTTATCTTGATCCAAACAAACCTTCTTCCAAGGAGACCCCAAACTACCAATGCTGGTCTGGTTGGTCTCAATACTCAACCTCATGGCCCTGGATCCGCCAACAAGCAGAACTTGTGTTTGCCAGTGCTCCAACAGGGAGCTGATCCTGTAAGCTGCTAGGCTGTACTTATATAAGCATATCTAAGTATGTACATCGATCATATTGTACATACAATTTGCCAGCTCCATGTCCACATCCTCTCGTGCTGCCCCCCATGTGCTGAGGCCTGCTGTCCTCTTTCATAGACATCATGGGCCGCAAGCTTGACCGGGCTGAAGACCTCAAGGATGGGCAGTCGATCGCTGGGCTGTAGTAAGTAAACAATTGCTGATCAATATACGTTATGTCAACTGTGACTTTGAAGGATAAATTGAAGTCTGTGGATTCGGACAGATCCAAGACGAAACTTGCCGATACAGCAGCCAAGTATTTATGATTTTCTTTGTCGATGTCATGTTGTTGGCCTAGATGACCGTAAATGCATAAATGCCAACTAAGGGTTCTTCGTGACCTGGAGACGAAGATGCAGACATACCAAACGGAGTATGATTCCCTTGTCACTGCTCAAGCTGATGCGCTTCAAGTTGATGATGACAAATTGCAACTTGCCCCAAATGTATGAAATCAAAACAGGGACCTTTGGGAACCTATATATACATATATATATATATGTATAAAGATCGGGTATGGTATCATATGATAGGGCTCACCACTAGTCGATCAAATATTGTTGTTGAAATTCCCCCCCTGCTTAAGGTCGGATTTCCAAAGGGATGTGAGGGCCAAGATGGCGGCTGCCCAAAAAGCTGACTGCGCCATCAGCAACATCATGACCCGTGCAAGGCCGGTGCCATGCATAAGTTTTACCTGTATAGTGATCTATAGTGACTCCTTGCTACAGTTCTTAGGGTTATGATGTCTTTCTGTGTCCCTGCCTCAGGGCTGTCAAGGCGGCTCCCAAAGCAAAGAGCTCCCCCAAGACCAAGCCTTCTCGCCGCAAACGTGCTCCACCGGATGAGGAGGAGATACCTGAAGAGGATAATGGTGCTGATACCCCAGTGGCTGCTGGCAAAGCCAAAGCCAAGGCAAAGGCGAAAACTAGGTTCAGCAAGAAACAGAAAAAATAAGCATGCGTAATCGTGTGCTGAATTTTGATACGTATAGATCTTTTGGGCCAGCTATGTGGCCACGTACATGACTTGTTCGAAAGGGGTTTAGTCCTTAGCATTGCTTCGTGCTGCTTGGTTACACTACAAATCAGGTGATAACTGATAGGGCCATGCACGCTTAAGAAACAAATGCACGTTTGAGTAGCACAGAACAAGCTGAGCGACTAATTGACATTTCGAGAACAGATCAGCGGTGCCGAACAAAAGTGTTTCAAACATAGCATGCTTTGGATGATTGGCAACATGTGCTGGAAAGACTTTGGGGTCTTGGGTTGAAAAAAAAAATCTCCCAAGAACAGGTCAACTGGAACTAGATTTTGGGAATAACCTTTCAACCTGATACCCATGCATATAGAATATACCTATCAAAAGCAGGGTTGTCCACTGCCAGGTGCCGAAGCACAAGCCATTGTCTCAAAGAGTCTGCCCCTCAATCTCTGTATTGATATATATATATATATATATATGTATTGCCTCTAATTGCCTCTATACTCCTCTCAAACATATAAGATCATATAAGGATATTAACCCAGCAAATCCAATCCCCAGGCCTCTTTCCAGAAGATGATGCCGCTGAAGAGGTGGCAAAGGAGATCTTGGCAGACTACCTGTCAGGAGTTGCGTGGCCCATCGTGACTGTGGGAATTGCGGGTTGCTTCTACATGTTGGCCAATAAAATTGTTCTAATTTGGGCTGATTTATGGAACTTAATTTCCTGATTATCTTTTTGCCCCCAAAGGTTGAATGCGCTGATCGCTGTGGGAAGATTGCTGCAATGGTTTCCAAGCTTCGCAAAAAGAGAATCTCGATAGCAATATCACTTGTCTTTCCTGAACATGTGTGGGTATAGATAATTTAAATATGCCTCAGCCCAGGATGGTATGATACCTTGGAGAAGCTGGCGGGCATCCATCGCTCAAGGAAGAATGCTTGCCGGGCAATTCACTTGTTACTAGAAAAGACCACTGGATGCCAACTACCCCTCAAGGTAGATGTTGTGCAAATTCCTATCCGGAGGGTGCGGCCGGTCCGCATTCTGCAAGCATGGTGGCCTCACCTGCCCCCCCGTGAATGGATTCGATACTTTCTGCATGAGCGTCCTGAATTTTTACTTGCTGGTCACAAACTGTCTGATTGGAGAGGGTGGCAACATGTCCTCAAAACATTCTGGGCTTCCTACAAAGAGATTGATGGAGACCACCAAATATTCACTGGAAATGTGCCACTAGAAGAATGCTTGCCTGTTTACATACATGGCGACGAGGGCAGGGGGCTGGCTAGAAATCCGTGGATGTGTATCAGCTGGCAACCAATTATCTCTCATCAAGGATTGGGGCACGTCAATGACAGCTCGTACCTTGAACATGATTATAATATGCATTTTATATCGTTTTATCATGTTATTTTATCATAAAATCTGTTGGTATGTGTATATATGTTTGGTTTGGGTCTACATTTTTCCAATATACCAGCAACAAGGCATTCCCTGACAACCAGACTATTGTACTCATGCATCTCCGCGAAATTGTACTCTGGTGATGATACATTAGACGCCCTGCTGGTCGATTTGGCAACCCAGCTGAAAACCCTTGGTGAAGAAGGAATTGAGGCCAGGTTATTGCTCCATTTTTTTGGCCCCCCAAAAAAAAACAATAGTAATGTTGACAGACTGGACATTGGGAACTTAAACCATATGACTCTTAGACATGTGGGCATCACTCAACACCTTCCAGCCTCGCGGTTCCCTGCAAGATCGGCGGCCATCGCATTCGGCTCATCTGCCTTGGGGTGAAGGGAGATTGGGCATTTATCCGCAAAGTCATTATGGCCTGACTTGGTAAATTTGTGGGGTTGGGTGTGTTTAAAAATGTCGCATTTTTGGGTGATCTTTTAACCCGCAAATCGACCCAGATGGTAGTGCTAGGTAGGTCGGTTTGGGGGCATGATTTCTTTTTCTGGATGCCAGATCCAACGAATCTAAGGCATGTCATCTAGTGATCTAGTGACTGGATGGAATGCGAAACGGCTATGTCACAGATGTGGTTCTCAGGATGGGGATCAGGGCTTGGTATATGTTAATTATTGATGCCATATGAATCCAACAAAATCGACAGGGTAGATGGCGGGTCCCTTCCAACTATATATATATATAGGATATTATATATATATAATATATTATTATATATATACTTTAATGGGGAATCTTTCAACTCCAAATATGAGCCCATCACTTCACCGGCAGGATTGGCATGACCCTGGAAGCAGTGCTCGGTGGAGATTGGCTGGACCGGTCGAACTGCCTTACAAAGGTGGTATACCACCATTGTTGGGCACCCTTAACCTAGAAAATCCAAAATATGTACTTCTGGATTACTGCCATGCTTTTCACCTTGGCTACGGCCAAGACCTTGGCGCCTCTGCCATAGTAGTTCTAGCGAAAATGCAGTTTTTTGGGGCTGCAAGAAAATTGGATGTAAGGCTAGAACAAGCCTTCTGTAGCTACAATTTTTGGTTGAAGAGAAACAAAAAACAATCCAGCTTGAAAGAGTTCACCACAATGACTTTTGGAATGGGAAAGAAGCTTTCCATGTTGAGCAAATTTTCTTTTTACCCAGAATTGTACTATTCATGGCTGTTTCAGTTGTAACAAATCTAATTCATGTTTTGAGACACCATATGCTTGCTAGCAAGGAACACCAACGAATTCCCGACTTCTTTGGGCAACAAAGCTTTCGAGACCAGACTCATTTTGTGTTGGCTGGAAGATGCCATATTAGAACATGGGGCAGAGGCTGGTTTGGGGAAATCTCATGAGTTCCAGGGGTTATGAATGACTTAAAATGATTTAAGATTTATGGTCCCCGAAAATCCTTCCCCTTACAGGCTGTATCGGAAGACTACGTCCCGCTTTTCGAGGTATTGCGGTATACCATCCAGTGCTCCAACAGGTTCTTCCGAATCATCAGGTCCCATGGAGTTTGGGTTCCAGACCCACATCGGCGCCATGCAGTGGCGGCGGGGAAGGAGATGAATGTTTCTTATATTTGAATTGTATGTCCCACATACTCCAGCTTAGTTTTTTTGGTTTTAGAATTGTATTCAACTAACCCCATGGGATGCAATGTTGAGAGTGTTCCCCCAATATGTTACGTACTATCCAGATTCCTGGGAACAGGGTCGATTGGTATTTTGTCACCTGAGGTTGGGTATGCAATGCTTGCCTCCATGTGTCACAACAAAGGCATCAAGGCATTTCGATATCGTCCTAAATTCCATTTGGGAATGCACATTGTTGAAGATCTAGAACATGGATCCCGGGGTTACAACCCCTGCAGCGCAAGCTGCTGGGGGGATGAAGATTTTATTGGGAGGTGCAGCAGGATTTCAAGAACCTGCCATCCCCTTTTGGCGGCCACCCGTGCCATCCAAAAGATGCTGGGGTTATATCACCAACAGTTCAGTGGAATGGTGCTGAGCTAAAATGATGCTTGTGTGTCTTGCCATGTTGTTGGTCAATGCTGTGAGAAAGGGTTCCTTTAAACCAACTGGCAATTGGCCGGGCAGTTTTCATTCATCTCGAGCACTTTCTGAACAAAACATGTCATTCGGGCACTTTATATGAAAACAACCTGAAATCCCAAACGGGCAGAACATTCTGCTCTTTTGAGGGTCTAGGTATATATATATATATTATAAACAATATATAAATATATATATATATATATACAAACATTTTTTCTGCAGGTTGTAAAAAAAAAAACGGATTCTACCACATTCTAGGCCAGTGAAGGGCATGATTCCCAGCTGAATCAGCTGATCAATGCTTGGAACTCCATGATTGCGTCTGAAACACCGTCCGAGCCCCGTTTACTTGTGTACACATATCTGATATACTTCTGAGCCGATTTATATCCCCCACACACAGACACACGCGCGCATACATGTATACATGCATACATGTATACATCCATGTATACATCCATACATCCATACATGTATACAATGTATACATCCATACATGTATACATCCATACATGTATACATCCATACATGTATACATCCATACATGTATACATCCATACATGTATACATCCATCCATACATCCATACATCCATCCATCCATCCATCCATACATACATACATACATTTACACATTAATACAAATATGTAAATATATTTAGTATATGTATATACATAGACGGTCATAACGATCACATATTTGCATAAATGTATGCAGAATATATTTCATGGATTTATAGCCCGCTCTCTCAGCAAATCCTCTGTGGCTCCGGTGCGGCGCAGAGCGCTGAGGGCCGTGCCCATGTGGAAGAAGGGAGCTGGGAGCTCAGTGATGTGTAGCGGCGTAGGGTAGTGGCTTGAGCCACTGGAATAAATGAACCATTAAGGAACTTAGATCATCTGATCATCTTAGATCCAAGGTGACTTCTAACGAGCGTATCACCAGTTGACTTAGGATCTAAGTACCTAAGACACTAACCAGTTGACTCAAGGGACTGCTTGTGGTCGGGGACTGAGATCCTAAGATCTCCCCAAAGTCACTGATTATCATATGGGGACTTAGTACCCTCTGGTAAACTAACATAACTATGGGAAATCACCATTTTTAATGGGAAAACCCCACTATTTCTATGGCAATGTTCAATAGCTACGTTTCATTACCAGAGGGTAACCAGGATTATGAATCCACGAAAACGACCCATGGGATGATCCTCCGGTGTGAATGGACTGGGGGAATGATCCTCATAGCTGGCCCTATGAGAACAGCTACAGTCAGGCTAGTAAAGGTTAGTGAATTAGGAGAATGCCAGATAATAAGATGCCCGTTGGCCAAACTTTTCAGGTTGGCAAAGTAGACTGTATTCAGATACATTGTTTTTTACAGCTCCATGCATCTTCAGGCAATGATTTGTGTGTTCCATGTTTGCTGTAGGGTAATGAGCAAACACATACGCATTGGAACAGCAATACCAGTAAATGATTGAATAACCATCGAGTTGACTTGGCCATCAATCAATGAAGATGTATTGAACCGCCAAATACTGTGCAACTGAAATTTTATAAAGTTAAATGGATGACACCATCAGTACACCAGGTTCAACCAAAGAGACATTGTGATATGTGTAGCCAACGAATGATTGGTGATACTAGACGATTCTCAGGCTGAATTGTTGGTTTTGTTGTTGCTGTGTTGTTTCTTTCTAAGGGGATCGTTTGATACCAATCAGGCACATATTTGTTAGCGGCATCGAAGATTAACTCGCCAGGGCCAGAAACTCAAGGCATCTGTGTGTGTGGTTGTGGTTGTATGTCTGTGTGCGTGTGGAGGGTTGAGGTTTGCGGGTTGAGTTCCAGTACTCAGATTTGAGTTTTCATCCGCAATTATTTTAGATGGCTTAAGACTATGGAGGTAGCGTTCTTTTTGTGAATGTTTTCGCTTATATTCGCATCCGTCTTGGGCATGAACCTCCACTGGACTCTTCCGTGGATGGGTTGCACACCACCAGAGATGTTTGTGCAATAAAGCAATGCTTTCATGTTTAAACCAAATTGTAATCCGTTCCCCCTAATACTAAACCCCTCCCCCCCCCCTAATAGTAAACACCCCGGGTAGTTTTTAGTATTAGGGGGGTATTTATTATTAGGGGGACCCTAATAGTAAGCGCCAGACCTTAATATTA
>BGPT01000283.1:193137-268823 GCA_003297045.1 Symbiodinium sp. clade C Y103
GCCAGACCTTAATATTAAAAACTATTTTTCTCGATTTCAAAATCAATTAAATCTCAATTTAAAACGCAATTAAAAACTACTTGGATTCAGGGGACCCTACTAATAAGCACCCCGGGGTGAACTAGTTTTTAGTATTAGGGGGTAAAACCCACAAATGATAGGTTTATTTTTAAATTGTTTTCTAAAGGGGATCAATTAANGGGATCAATTAAAAGTCAAATTGGCCAACCACAAATTTCCCAAAATTGGAGATGGACCCTAGTTTTTAGTATTTGGGGTACGTTTAGTAAAAGAGGGAAAGGATTAAGAAGAATTTGCAGCCGATCTTGGCTCAATTGTCTACCAAATGCTGGTTTAGCTATACCTGGAGCGATGATGTATTGAGAGCCTGGAATTGTGAAGATGTTGGGAAAGCAATCCCTTGACCTACTAAAAAGACACCCCCAACATCTCCCAACATCGAAACTTTGGTTGATTGTACTGAATTTAGGTCACATCTTGGGCCCCATGTTCTGTTTTCTCCTTTTTCGAGGGTGAGAAGGTGTGTATGTGGTGGTTAAACCAACAAAATAGATACTCAAAGATTGCCAAGCATGTTGTGTATCATTTAACAGTGTTTCTTGATTTAGACACTGCACATGGTCGCGACAAAGGGCTCCCCAAGAGACTCAATGATGTTGGTCGGATGCCCCAATCGGTGAAGGTCCTTAGTGCCATATTGGAACCTTTCCACGGAACAAAACTAAGCAGCACGAAGTTAAATCAATCGAAGGGGACCAAGCAGCGAGACAGTCAGGTTCTATCCCTCTATGGTGACCCAATGGTGAGCACACCTTCTCCATCCTTTTCCAACTAAATGCATCTAAATGCCCAATAGACAAGCCCAACAAGACCATCAGCTTGTTAAAGGTCTTTGGATACTTTCTGGAAAGTATACCCTCCGGTGGTCAAACAGGGCCATGGAGAATCCCCCATGTCGTGGATCAGTGGCATTCCCTTTCCCATTCAAACCTCCATTTTTAGGAGGGGTACCAGCCAGCCAGGTTTGATTACTGAAGAGATCTGAAGGGTATTAATCATTCTAGACCATGATTAACCATTTATTATAGCTTATAATCACGACCATTTCAGGCACCTAAACTGTAGGTCCACTGTAGGTACTGAACCATAATAATACAAAATATAAAATAAAACTATATTTTAGGGTATATCCCCTTGCATAGACATCATATATGTAGGTACCTCCAATTTTGGTTCCTGAAATGTCCACAGCCATGGACGTTGGAGCAATTCGACCTGAAATTCTGGTGACTTCAAGGAGCCGGCTCTTCTGGTCGGAGCATACCCTGGGATATCGTGGGATTAAGGTGGGGCAACGAAACAATAGCTAAGTTGGTGAATAGTGCCAATGATCATGGTTTACGGTAGATTTATATATATGTTATAATTATATAGTTTGGGGATGTTGGTGGGGGCAATAAACCAACTTCTAGTTGGAGGTCCTCACCTTGTAGATATGAATGTGCACATGGGCACTTGAAAATGCTAGGAGAGATTCATGCGCCGGGATTCTACTCGGCGCATGCTCCAATCCTCATGGCATAGGGATAATATGGCTTTGTCCGAGAATAGGCTACCTCTGGTATTGCCTAACATAGCGAACTGGAAAATCACCATTTTTAATGGGACAATCCACTATAAATGGCCATTGTCAATAGCTATGTTAGTTTACCAGAGGCTAAACTGAATAGAACATCATCATTTCTCCCCACCAACGTGGCAATCTTTAAAGTGAACTTTGACCGCTGCCGGCTGCAGCTTGCAACCCGGGTTGGGTGTGGCCGGTGTTCCGGCCCCGTGGCCGGTGGACGCCATGACGTCGGCGTATGCGACGCTGCTCGACAGCCTACTGGTAGATCTGCGGCAGCAACTGTTGCAGGCGGATTAGCGCCGACGTGGGACCGAAGTGTGGGTGGGTTGTAGTAACCCCCCCCTTGAAGTGGTATCTCATAGGACACTTTGATATTTGTGGTGATAGCATACATGATAGGATATATAACATGCATACACACACACATATATATATATAGATATATTATACACATATGTATATGTAATTGTATCTGGTTATTTGGGCATTTGGTATGCTATATTAGATGCTATTAGAATGTATATTTTGATATATATATATATACATACATATACATATTATGTACATGTTCTCCATTTCCCATCTTTCAGCAGTTCTTGATCATCCCATCCCAGCCAAATCTGTGAAAGGCCTACGATACCTGTCATCCTGAGGGAACTGTCAGCGCGACAAGCTCCTTGGCTGCTGGCCCGAGTTGTCTTTTTGATTCCGTTATGGCTGTGTCCAAAGAAGGAGTTTGGGTAGCAGGAACATGATATATGTTCACAGCTACACAAGATAGCCTGGTAATTGATGGGGATAATTTATGACAACAAACCAAACATTCATGAGGGATTACTGATATTCTTGCGTTCTCCTCATAAAAATCCGTGGTTTATCCCAAGCCACTGATCTTCGGCAGGTAGCATCTCGCAGACCATGTCGCACGCGTCGCACGCCTTGTCGTTGGCTTCCAGCATACCACAGCTGCTGGGCCAAAAACGTGGCCCTGAGACTTCTGGGATGGTGGATGGTTCCAGAGAAGAGGGATGTAGATCATCAACTATGGTGGACTCAATGGGATGTTGTGGGATTACTAGCGATTTAAGCAGGACTATGGATATTAATACTATCGTTTGGTTATTTCACATAGCCATGGAAAATCACATAAATAAATGGAGGTTTCTAGCTGAGACAATCATCCAAAATTCACCAGCTATTCCATGGCGATGTGAAATAACCAGAGGGTAACACCATTAATATCTATGATTCTTGACGTAATTTCAGACATTTCTATGGAAGCCATGGGCCAATTGTTTTCTTCGCTGAGCTAACAAGCGCTATATGGTGATCTCCATAACCAGATCAAATCACCAGATGGTATATGTGCAGAATGTATCTGGATTTGCTTTGCACATAGATAAACATAAGGTGTATATATATATATAGATAGATAGATAGATAGTACCCAGATGCAATATTTGTGTTTTTCATTCGTTATCTCTGTTGACGATGTGGCAGCATGTTTGCGCCAATCTTGGGCTATTCCCCGGGTATGGCTCAAAATGCTTTCTTCATTGTGACAGGCAGACATCAGACCGGAAACAAGAACTTCGAGGTAAGTTCATTGTAAATTGATTTTTCATTTTTTTTTCTAGAGAACTCCTGGATTCTTTTGGCCAAAACCTCCAATGTTCAACCCACCTCTGCCCTGAGGGTGGATGCGACCAACTTGGTGATCCAACCAAACGTCTCAGGAGGTTCAGAATCTCAGAAGTTCGTGTACCGGGTTTGGATGTTTTCTTGGGAGAGCGTCTGGAAATGTCTGGAATGAGTTGATCTTCGCACACGGATGCTCCTTTGAATATCTTTAAAAAGACCGGAATTGGACAAACAACATGGGGGAAGATTCGACTGCCAGTGATTGGAAGTAGGGTTCTCTTTTTTGGCTCACCACAATGCTACACCATTTCTATCCATTTCTGGATGTACGAAGATGACCGGAATGTGGGTTAGATGATTGAAATCACTACAATCCCGCCAGGATGATGAGCCAATCGGGTCCTCCAGGTCTCGAAAAGATCGAATTGTCATGGGCATCCCCATGCCTCCAATATTGACCTAGATTAGCTGTAGACTTGTGCAGCATTTCCGAAAATTTCCTCAGTGGTTATCTAATGTTATCTAATCTTCCAGTTGATGTTGGTCCACCGCACATCGTTTTCTGTTCGAGAGCCGAATTGCGCCCACAATTCCCAAACAATCCCATTTGTTTTACACGAGTGTTTCATGGATGAAGATCAGCGATTCTTTTTGCCATTGTTTGCCACATATCTATGATAGACATATTTGACCATAGTTGTTAGACCCGCACACGGGTCTACACAAGAGTCAGGTCATGTGGATTATTGTGGATTCATCTCATTGGTTAGTGACCAAGCAGAATAGGAGCCTCTGGTAATTCAACAGCTTGCTATGGGAGATCACCATTGTATAGATAGGCAATTCATCGAACTAAAAACCCATGGCTTCAGCCACCTGTTCAAATTCCTGCTAGATCAAAGCACAGGGCTGTGCAACCTGAAAGTGGGACATCCACACACCAGAAAATTCTAGATCTACATGGGTGTGTCTGAAAAAAGTTGCCATAATATCATTATAAATTGGAGATTTCGAACATGATGATGGACCATGGGATTCTGGGGTGTCCAATTTTCAAACCCAGATGTGTTGCCTATCCAAAAGTATGGCAAACTTGGCTGCACGACCTGTTCTTTTCGCCCAGAGGCTTCATCTCGCAAGATCTTTTACTTTCTTGATTTGCCCCCCAGCCAAGCTTCGTCTTGCAATGCTAGTACTCTGATGTAGACAGTCATATTTTTCATTTATGCACATTATATTCAATATTCACATACTTATATATATATATGTATATATATTTAGACATATACAAAATGGGTTCACATACTTACATACCTCAGGTTACATTACGTTATGTTGCGTTTTGTTGCACTACATTGCATACATTGATAGATATGTACATAGCTGTACACATAATCTACATATGTGCCGTCGCTTCACACAATAATTGCATATGAACCTAGACATACCTAGACCCTCCAAGTACCCCCAAACAAATGGTAAAAGTATTCAGATACCCTCTGGTTATTTAACATAGCCATGGAAAACCACCATCTTTCATAGGTAAATCACCATTTTTATCATCAATGGGCCATGGCTTCCATGGCTATGTTAAAGAACCACGCGGTAACTATGTGGTAAAACTCCAGTTTTGTGGATCCTGGGTCTGGGAACTCTTGGCGCAGGTTCCCAGTCGTCGGCGAACAAAGGGCCTTGCTCCCCGTCCCTGGAGAGTGTGGGGTCAGGCGCGAAGACTCGGCTTTTGGGCGACCTCTTCATGGTAGTAACTGGTCCCCACAGTAAATTCAGACAAAATCGTCATTAAATCACCACTAAATCCACTTTATATCTTGTTAGGCAACCATCTGCAACCTTTATGAAGTTCCCATCACAGCACAGTGGCTTTTTATGTCATCTTGCATGTCATGTTATCATTCAAAAACCGTCCCAAACATCGGTGGCTTCGAGAAAACACCCGGCAGGTGTGGACCATGGCGACGCCTCGCAGGTCATGAAGAGCGGGTTGGCCGGGAAGAGCCACGCGGAGACGCAGAAAGTGCCGCTTGGAGCGTCATGGGTCGTAAAATGCTGGGGTTTGGCCATTAAAACCTCCATTTATTGTGGATTTTGGGAAGTTTGGGTGATACTTGAAACCTACTTGTTCGGGCCATATTTATACGTGTATATGGCATCACGTGGGGATTTTGTGTTTTGGTACACATATATATATATTTATATATATATATATACATACATGTATATATATATATATACATACTCGTAGCATCTCGTAGCTGTTTCTATGTTGTCAAATTTATTTGTTTGCAGTTGTAGTGTAGTGATAGTGTAGCGTAATGATGCGAAATATATATATATATATACAATGATCGATGTAAGTTTGTGGAAAATCATGTGTATTTGCAATATATATATATAACACATACGTATGTTTCTGATGACATATGATATGATATGATATGATATGATCCAACGACATTCATTTTCAATATGCCAATCGAACTTGACAAGTTTCAAAGATTGAATGTTTGCAACCTGCAACTGATGGGCGTTGCACTTCATAGTTTCTGCCAACGAGCCAACGGGCTTCCAAACACCAAGCACTTGCCGTTCCCCTCCAGCGGTTGAATTGTTTCATGTCCTGTTCATGATATCTCATGATTGTTCATCATGTTCGTCAGAATCGCATACCCAAAGATGTGGTAATAGTTGAATTCTATATGTTGGAACAAGAGGCCAAAACAACTGGTTCCCTGGTCACAGCATGACGACCCAAAGGAAGCACCGCTTGCGGTTGCGGCTAGGACTGGGAACAGTTTGAGGTTGTGGTGGAACAGCTACTTGGGGATGCAGTTGGGATAATCAATCGGTAATGGCTATAGCCGTGGTATTAACCTAAATTGGGATATAACCCCTGCAACTATGGTTATAAACCACTTATGTTGCACCAACTGTTTGCAAGAATCCATTCAGAATTTGGATTTGGTGATTGATCTGTGACGTTTGCATTTGCATGTTTTGAGGAATGCAGACGACCAGTGGGTTCTTTTCAGATGGCAATGGTTCAAAACTACCGTGGATAGTTTCAGAAAATTCCAGTCTAAGCCATGACCAAATTGATACCCTAGGCTAAACTAACATAGATGTGGAAAATGGCAAATTGATGGATGAATTACCTATTAAAATTGTGATATTCCACATCTATGTTAGATTGCCCTAGGGTACAGTAATTCTTGTGTTTTTGGAGTAGGTCAATTAAAGGCTCGCTGCTGGTTTGTATGGGTGAGTACCGTACATTGATTGTCCCCTTTTTCCAAAGCACCAGTAAGCCAATGGGAAAGCACCATGATATAAGATATACCCAAAATATAACATGGTAGATATCCATACATACCCGTATTGAGTTGCTACAATTGCATCTGGATTTATTTGATGATATGATACCTGCAAATTTGATAGTTGATCATCACGTTTCTTATCAGAATGTTAATTTTAGGCTGCACGCCGCACGCCCCCGCGCCAATTTCAGACGCACCCAAATATCAGAATCATAATAATCATCAGTTGCTTAGATATCTCCCATTACCATCTGGGGGTCTATGTTAATATACCAAAGGGTATATCCCCACGAAATCCGCATGAAATCCCTCATTTTGACCAAACTCTTGTGGCTCCGTGGTGCCCGAAAGGAGCCCTGTCAGCATCCCGGCTGGTCACGGGCAAAAGCCACGTGGCGGATTTCAAGCTGGAGAGATTCCCTGAGCAACGAAAGATAGGGATAGAACAGAGATACAAAATGGAGATGCAATGCATTTGTTACATATATAATATTTAATTAAGTTATATATATATATATACTGTACATATTATCTATACAGAGTACTTCCAAAACAGGTAGAAAAGAACTTTATCGCTATTTTTGATATTTATGTGGGATTTGACCCTTATATTGTTTTGATCTTTTTGGAGGGGGATGCTCTCTCTCTCTCTCTCTATACATATATATATATATATATCATATATGTATATATACTGTAGATAATCTATAGTAAGACCAAAATATAGAAATTTAGCCGATGAGCCAACATTTGCCAAAATTGAAATCTTGGAATTTTCCTGTCAATGTCTTGGGGCTTCAGCAACATACTGTGGCAATGAATGTTCTTTAAATCAAAATTATTGAACATGTAAAAAGGCAATGTTACCTTAGAAACTTACGCTTACCAACCGCCGTTCACAATGTGTTGAAACCCAATGCCATGAAATCCAGGAGACAGGATTTATTGCGAGATGTTTATAATCAAAGGATGACATAGTTGGTTGTTTCCGGGGGGGGGGAACTATCCTCCAGTGGGATTCAACAAACCATTCCAGTAAGGAAGGGGTGCGGGTCATAACACCATTTCATTTCTAGCGTGTGATCCAGTTTCAGAAACGCCCATAATTGGGCCTGGTTTGCAATGAAGTTACCTGATTGGAAAATATGCGATGTTGGGACCGACTGCGGTGGCACATCACTTGGGACTCAGAGGAACATCGTATCAACACAGATCTTGAGGTATTGCCAGCTTACCCTCTGGCAATTTGAGGTAGCGATCTGGAAAATCACCGTGTTGGCTAGGTAGATCATCATGTTTATCATCTATTTCTATCGGCCAGGCATCCATAGCTATTTTAAACAACCAGAGGGTATCTGAAATCCACCCAAGATGGAGATTTGACCAACCTGTTTTACGCATACTTCCTGCAACCGACTTGGCGGTGCGGTTGGATTTGTTTCGTTTTGATTGTGGCAATAGCCCAGATAGGTTGTGATATACAACCCATCGAATTTTCACCATACGAAAGATCACCTCTTCAGGAACTATCCATTCCGAAGCAGGGGTTTTCGTTCCCGAAGAAAACCGCCACCATCTACTCCTATTACAAAGGAGGAACTGCACCTCCAAATTTCATCCGCACATCAAGCCCAGTTCTTTCTTAACCACCTAGTGGCTTTGTAAGATAGAATCACTGCAGCTGCATCATGGTGAGTCCCATGATGGAAAGATCCACCACATTCCAACAGACTTTGGAAACGCAAAGGTTTGCACGATGCGGTTGCTGTTTTGGGCCTGACTCGCTACACCGTGGAGGATATGAACAACTTCGTGTCTTGGCTTGGGGGGTGACTACTACATCGGAATCGCAGCAGCATACATGGAGGACTATTATCCTCCGACTAGCCCACTTGAACTGAAACTGCAAGAATCTTGGGGAACAACCATCTTAGGGAACAACCATTTTTATGGAGATATGAGCATGTCTCAAATTGCGATATACCACCAAAATGCCTCTTTTGATTGGGAGAATGATGACCTACCAGTGGATGGAATGGGGTATCCTAGCCATCCCAATGCCCAGAGGCATGCAGCAAATAGGGTTGCCCCCATGAACCCCAACCTTTATTGATGACAATGGTCAAGAATAGTCAATATACCAGTCACCGGCCCCCATAAATTGTTTTCCTGAAAGGGCAGTCATGGTTTTTGATATGTTCTTCTGTTTGTTGGTCAAAGCAAAGCCATCCAACTACCTGCTACTCTGGTAGAACACTAATTAGTGTCCAAATCCTAAAAGATAAGTAATTAAGCTTGTGGGCTATAATTATTGTCCTGGGCGTAAATTACCGNTCCTAAAAGATAAGTAATTAAGCTTGTGGGCTATAATTATTGTCCTGGGCGTAAATTACCGTTCAAGCATATAACCTGGGTTCCAAGCGTGGACGTAAACAACCGTTCTAGGGGCGTTAATACCCGTAAACCGTTCAAATTACGTTCAAATTACGTTCAAATTACGTTCAAATTACGTTCAATTACGTTCAATTACGTTCGACTTGTGCAATTTATATCGTAAAAAGTACGCAAAACNTACGTTCAATTACGTTCAATTACGTTCGACTTGTGCAATTTATATCGTAAAAAGTACGCAAAACAAATACAAAGAAATTGGGGATAAATGCAGGGACGTGAATTACCGTTCATGGACGTAAATATCCGTTCGATAGTCCAAATGAACGTAAACATCCGTTCGTGGACGTTAAAAATGAGCAAATTGCTGAAAGATATCCTTTTAGCAAAATGGACGATAAACAGTGTCCAAGCAGGGTAGCAGGTATAGACATGCAAACATATTTTGGTTCGTATGATTCTTGTGTTTCTTGGTGTCTAAGATATTCTAAACCCAATTGTTACCACAAAGCTCCCGGAAAAAATCCACCGTTGCCGTCTTGCCGTATACCGTGCTTGCGCCCTTGCCGCGTAGCGCAGTGCGGCCCAGGTGAATTTGCTGGCGGATTTCATTCACCTGGAGTTCCGCCATGACAAATCCATGGAGGAATCGGACGCTGAAACGTGCCTCGGCAAGGATGGTACCAAGCAACCCTTGGGAGACTGCGGTCCCCTTGCGGAACGGCAAGAGGGTAGTCAACGTGTTTTTGTTTTCCAAAAAAAGACGTCAAATGCGAATGAGCGAAAATAACGCCAATATTGTTTTACAGTAATCAAGAGATAAATGCCAAAAAGGCTTCAGAAGATTCGTCACCCAACATTAAAACAAAATATATATAATAGCGACAATGCTGGTTTGATAATCAAAGACTGCCAAAAGTTGCAACCAGGAGAAAGATGTGGAAAACCCCTGGGGAAAGCGGTTTGAAAAATGATCTACTGTACTTCAATGGTAGGTTTTCTGCATGTACATCATGTTAGTTTACAGGAGGGTATCCAACAACAGATGGTGGATCGAGCAATGATGTCTTACCAGCAAAATCATGGATTTTCACCAGCCAAAATTGAGCGTACCCAAGAAATATGGGATTTCCAACCAGTCGAGACAACATAGCTTAGCCAACCAGAATTGGAGTCTTGAACCCAAAAGGATGATGGATCTAATCAGCAACATCTGCGGCTTCGTAGACCAGAAACTTGTAGGATTTGAAGGAGCAGAAATGGTGATTCAAGTTAAGCAAGATACATGATTCAGCAAACATAGAAGCTCAACACACGGCACAATGGGGATTTCATGTTTTTTTGCAGACCAGGATAGGAATGGAACCATTCCTATCCGGTTTAGAGGGTTGCCTCAAATACCAACACGGTTATCAGGGCGATGCATACATTGACATTTCACTGTGCAACTGGAAGTTGATTGTTTTCTCACCCCAAGTGGAGCCTCACCCGGGATTTGTTGTAGAACATGTTTCTTTTCTATGTATATATATATATATTATGATGTTTTTTTCTGGTCATATTTCCATAGGCCTTCTACTGGGCGACTCGGGGTCTCGCATGTTCATGATGGTGATCCAATGATTTGATACCTGGCTGCTGCCCACGATTCTGGTGCTGCTGCCACTGCGTTTGCAGAAACAAGTGCTTGCCACAGATGTGGTTTAGCGACCTGATGTGAGTTAAGTCGACACCGAGTTCAGTCGTATCCAGTGGTTCTGCCAAGGAGCAAAGAGATGAGTGACGATGGTGAGGAGGCGGGGGCGCCGAGATCCTGGGCCATTCGTGGGATCTCCAAGTGCAGCTCACCACGGTTTTGAATGGTAGCTACTCCTGGGCTGTGACAGCTCTTTGCGGAAAGGCTTTCAAGGTCAAACTTGGAGATCTTGTAGCTGATCAGCAAACCACTACCTGGTTGGAATATGTGTTCGTTTTCCATCTTATTTGGCATGCTAATCCCCATTGACCTGTCTGTTTTTCATGGGTATTGAAGCCACCCATCGGCCAACTTGAAATGCTTCCACCTATGGTAGGTGACCACAGCGGACGAAACAGAGGCCAGATCTGGTGATGAGAGCGACCTCACTCATTGCGGTTTATGCGTGGTATATGTATGCATTTGGCACACGCACAGACACATATACACATTATGTGTACATGCACATCATCATACGCATGATATAATTTTGGTATATATGTATATACATACCTTTTTTATGCACGCACACACAGTGTTCTGGCAAACGATCTCACAAAATGGGCTTACTGTAGTCCTGATATTTCTGATTTGGCAATTAGTGGTCTCAAAAGTGAAAGAAACGTATCCTGGTTTGGTAAGATTTGCGTGTGTTTAATGTATCAAAGACCGAGCATTTCACATATAGTATATTCATGTGACAATTCTTGAACATTAAAGATCAGTCTATATACTGGGCCACTTGCTCCTTTAAATTCAAAGGTGGAACATATCTCATTTTCCCAATTGAAAATTTGGAGGGCACTGCAATTTACTAAAAGCAATCCCCCCAAACGGTGTCTCAAATTGCATTTGTACCCCATTGTTCCCCAGGGGTACTGTATTCTTTTCAATCCAGATGAGGTTTCAACCTCGGTGATGCCACATTGCCTGGGGCCGGAGCAGGTTGCCCTCTGGTGATCGAACATAGCCATGGAAAACCCACCATCTTTCATAGGTAAATCACCATGTTTACCATCTATAAATGGGCCATGGCTTCCATGGCGAACTGTTAAATAGCCACGGGGTAATTCTCAATACAATCCAGAATCAAAGAAAACGCACATGTCCCAAACCATCCCAACCTTAATAAATCCCAAGAACCGCAGGCCTTGGGCACGGCCGTGTGGCAGTGGCCTGACACCTCCAACCTCAACGCAAGCGCGTCAGGCTGGGCGCAAAGGGAGAACTATGGAGATCTGAGTTTTTACCCTGGGAAAGCTGTAGACTAGATGTGGAAATTTGTCCAAATGTTGATTTTAGTGGATTTTCCACATCTAGTCGCCTAGTGTATGTAAACGTTTACAGGAGGGTAACCAACAAAGATTGTGGATCTATAGAAGCTGTACCAGCTACTAAGCATTTCCAGTGAAGCGGAAAGATCAACGGCACCGCATTTATCACAGCCTCCCTGCGTTGTCTCCGCTCAGGTAGCCCACCGAGGATCACAGCGCAGCTGGAACGGATAAGAGCTGGATGTGTCTGAAATTGGGGATTTGACCCTGCCATTTATGTTAATTCTAGTGGGGAACATTGATGAAAACGGGGACTAACGAAATGTTGGATTTCAGCGTTTTTTCCCATTTGCAGACAAATCCAGGTATGCTAGATGCGGTATCCTCTGCTGTTTCCATTCTCCTGGTGAACATCAAAGATGGCTGCGAAATGGATATACGTATTCATCTCAGCCCACATCTTTCGCTATTGATTTGCCCGATCGATACCCATATCCACGTTGACATGTTGCACTTTTTGCGATGGAATATGGGATGTGGCATGGCCCAAACAACCAGACATTGAGGTAACCATGAAACGGTTGCGGCACTTGTATTGTCATTGCCTATTTGAGATGATTTACATAGGTTGATTCAGAATTGATGTTTAGAATAGCCCCCAAATAATTGCTCAATGGGACTGTGTTTTTTTTTAACTGTTTTTTTTGTTTAATGGGTTTGCCATGGTTTGCCACAGATATATCATGATATATCTATATGATACATCCCCATTATTTCTTAATTTTACCTTCCCAATTACATACTGCATCGTCTGGACATCGTCAGAGACATCGTCAGAGACATCGTCAGGGAACCCCTCAAACTCATGTTTGATTCATGCCAGATCTCATAAAGCATGGAGCGCAAACAGGTCCAAACGTTAAGCAAGACTGAATGCTTTAGATCCAGCGTTCCATGCTGTTTTATCATAGAGTCAGAAGGCAAAACGACTTAGGCATGACTTCTTGGAAACTGCGTTTCCATGGGCCGAAGGGGTCCGGTCAGAGCTAGGCATGACTTAGGAGTGACTTTGTCGTTTACCTGTATATGATACATATGATGTGGTCTCCAAAAACCCCAGTATACCTTACAATTTAGTGGGATCATTTGTATTCTTCAGATGCATCTCTATGATACACCCAATAGGATTCTCATTGGGTTTACCCAAAAAAAAATCAAAGAATTCAGGGCGAAGACCAGCACCTTCGAGCAAAACGACATCGTGGCTACGCGTCACTTGGATTTTCTGCCCTTGGAAGGACGCCGGGTTAGACCTTGGTAGAGGCTTCTGTCTATAGGAGTTCAGCAAGAAACATGGTGGTTATCATGGGATGATGGGATTCGAACAACCAAACTGGGGTGGTGTGATGGGGATATAGTGGGACGTGCTTTGGATACAGATGGGCAACTCTCCCAAACTGGCCCAACTTGTCAGCAATTTCAATAGGATTTGGCTCATCAAAAATGGAGATTTGTCACCATGAGAAGACCCACCGCATGGACTGTGACTTCGCCCAAACATGCAGCAACTTAATGGTACTCTTAATGGTTTCATCGTTTGACCGACAAAGCGTGGGAAATCAGCCAATCAAAAATTTGGGTTTTCCCCTAACCGGTGAAGTAGTGTCACACTTCAATATGCCATGTTGATGGGGATCTGTTAAAGCTACTAGTCCAAGCCAGCTGGTCTTTGATTTTGCCAGGTTTCGGAAGAGCCAGGGAGAATCAATGACTGGAAAGAAACATGTCTTCTCTTGAAACGGCTTGGCTTTGGGTTGCAGACATCTGCGAAATATGTGCGTTCCCTACTTGGGGCTCTGGTCCAATCTCATGCGAATTTTGGACAAATACGATCCATGTCCCGCAACTCAGTGTGCAGTTACAACACACAAATGCATACAAACGCTTGGGTGATGATTGCGGGTTACCGCTACCTTTGCATCGTGGGGATTGCCAACAAATTCATGAGCTGGAAATCCCCATGAAGGACACTGTTTTCTGGATCTTTTCCACTACCCTCTGGTAAACTGACATAACTATGGAAAATCATTTTTTTTTAAAGGGAAAATCCACTATAAATGGCCATTTTCAATAGCTATGTTAGTTTACCGGAGGGTAGGTTTACTGATCCGAGTGATGAAACAGTTTCATGCCATTACCTGTGCGCCACGATTGGTTCGGATCAATCTTGCTTTGTGTGTTTTTCCCCTCATGGCGTGGAGAATTGAGCAAGTGGAACGGGACGAGACGCTAGGTCAAAATCAGGAATCCCAGAAAATAGGCTGGTTACTGAAATATCAATGACCAACATTCAAGGGTCAAGTATAACTAGTCAACATTACTCAATATATCTTTATATCACCGCGCTATAAATCTTCCGCATCCCACCAGCACACAGCACTTACATCCACGTCCCTTTCCCCCTCACTTAATCCACAATTTTGGGAATCAACAGGCTACCCCAGATCCGCTGGTGCATCATCATTCTTCACCATTCAATAAGCTAATTCCTTTGTTGGCCTAAATCCCCATATTCACACACCCAAATATCATACTCATCATGAGTTGCTGAATGTTGCTTAGATTTTAATATATCTATCATATATCCCCATCATATCTCCATTAAATCTCTAATTTTCCATGGTGAACTCAGCCTTTTCAGACCCGCCCTCTTCGCCCATCGTGGAGGCCCCTGTTTCGGGGTTTCTCCCCCGTCAGCCTGGCCGCAGGTTCACACAATGTGGTGCCAGCGCAGGCCCTAGTGGACGTCTTTTTGGCCCAGGAGGGGCCGATTCAAAAGAGACTTGGTGACACTGTGCAGCTATGGCCCTGCACATTTGTGGATTATAGCTTATTATAACTTATAACTCCTGTAACTCGTTGGTTGTTTATATATATATATTATTATATATATATATATATATGTTTATATCACTAAGATGAGGTTATAAGCCAGTTACAACTTATATTAACTCCTGTAACTCGTTGGTTATTTATATCACTAAAATGAGGTTATAAGATTTATAAGCCGGTTACAACTGGTAAGGGCTACGACTGTGGAAGCTCCGGCAGGCGGGGAAGTTCCTCCGGGTGCCCTCCGTTTGGGTTTCCTTCCGACAACAGATGCCCTCAAGGTGATCAAGCATGGCTGGGAAATCACTAAACTAAATGGGCATTTCAAATATTCCAATCAGAAGGAAAAACCTCGAACTAAATTAAATGCTGGATTTTCCATTGCCATGATTGGTTACCGGGAGTGACAAAGGCTTGATGACGTTACTTTAAGGGCACCCCTAGATTTCCGCGAAACATGAAACATGTAATGTCTGTGTGGCCTGTTGTTAGCCTTCCAGCTGTGTTGACCCATCTTTGGCTAGATTATTTGGTCCTTGATACGGCACACCCCCGCAACCATGAACACAAAGGTTTTACCATCAAAAAGTAAAGACCAGCCATGCTTCAGGGTTTAACAATATTGTCAGGACGTCACATGACGTTACCATTGATTCCCGTTGGCAGCCGGACTCAACGAAAATGACCCTATTTCAGGGTCGGTAGCCAGTTGTTCTTCTCATCGGGAATACAATGTAGAATACACATGAATATATATATATATATATGCAGAATGACATGCACATGAATATATATATATATATATGCAGAATGACATGCATAAATTCCGGATTTGATATTTAGATACGAGAACAATTTATCCTTCGTTTCATTTGAACGATCGACAGGATGCCCTTGTTTCATCTTGTTTCCAGAGCGGATTGACATCCACTGCGCTGAGGAAGATTTGGGGCAGTCAATTGCTGCCCATGTACCGTGCAATGAAGGCATCGTGGAACTGAGGGAACTGGGGCGTTCCACTTGGGATGAGAAATGTGGAGCCAAGAAACTGTCCTAACCACATGATATATAACAGGATGAAATTCAGTCTGTGCCATTCCGTTGGTGAACTTGAGAATCACAGTTGGGGGGATGCAGCAGCATTGAAAGCCTACTTACTACCCCTACTTCTCACTGGGTTCATAATCCACTTAATAACTTGTGTGAGCCGCCTATATAATATCTAGGGGATTCAGCCAACCTTCCCAGAAACTCCCCCAACAATGTTTGGGTGTACGAACCACCCACAACCATGTTTATTCACTATTGGGAGAATTTGATTCTGTGAATCCGATTCCGGAAGTCACCGAAGTGAGGGGCTTGTCTGAATATTCATGCTAATAGTAGCAAGAAAAGAGAAGGGATTGACATTATACATGTTTAGTTATTTTTATATATTTTTTTAATTGTCTTTGTAGGATCAGACTTTTCTAGACATTTTCCATGTGCTATACTGCTATACTTTTCGATTCTTTTGGGGGGTTCCAACTGCAGGAGATTCTGTTGGCCTCCGAGACCAATCGCTTGGCTCCTTTGGCGGCGCTTCACTGCGGGCTGGATGCAGCGAGGTTTCCATAGTCATGGGGGATACCCCAAAATATATGGTTTATTGCATTTTATTTCATGGAAAATCCCAATAGTGGATGATTTGGGGGGGGTACTATCCCTATGGATTGGAAACCTCTATATAATTTCTTGTTAGTTCACCGAAATCGACTGCGGTTTTCCCAAAATTACGACCGATACATGCAAATTGGTCTCACTAAATACGATGATTGGTGGAATTTACAAGTAAATATGTTGGTGAGTTCTCAGAAAAAAACGCAAGGACAAGTGTGAAGAAGTAGTCATTATACGATAATCATTAACAACAAACATGTTTGTCCTACTCAACTTTACTATGACTCAAAAAATAATCTAATAGAATTGCCAGCAATCACCTAGTGATGTTGGCAGCAACGTAACGCTGTTGTTGCTTCTGCAACATAACACCTTTTAGTGTTGCCGGTAAACATGGTGCTATAACCATAAACATCACCAACAGTGGCTTGCATCCATGTAAAGCTACAAGTGTCAACTGTAGTAATGAACTCTGATTGGTTGAGTTTGCAGGTTACCCTGAAATGATGTGTTTTGCCGATCTGCAAATGATTTGTTCAACGAACATATCCGCTTTGAATTGCAGCTAAGTGGTATATCACAGCCGCATATTCAGTATGGGCCGGGCGCCCCATGTTAAAGAAGATTGCGGACAACACAACCATACCAAATAGAAGTTGACTGGATCCAACGGGCTGGTTTTTTGGTGTGCTGCGTGTGGAATTATGTGGAACATTGTGGAACTAACAAAATGGGCACCTACAAAAGCCAACTGCATTTAACGATGGCCGCAATTGGGCAGTTCTGATGCGAGTAGAATTCTCACCATATGGCTAAGATGAATTGATCCCGGGAGGGCATGAAAGATAAGAAGATCTCACAAGAGCTCAACCATGAGCCATGAAGAGCCCACAAAAAAAAAAAAAACACAAGTTCAATTCCTGGTGGAATTGAAAAAAGTCCTTGAGACGGACACCCATCCGCCACCTAATGGTGCGGACGCTGCTGTTGCAATGCAGCTCCTGCGCTGCCTTTACCTCTGACCTCTCGGTTTCGAACTACTACAGGTTGCGGAGCTCAATATGACAGGTCTCCGGTTGTTCAAGTGCGTAGTCTCTGCCAGGAACATAAAGTCCCAAGCATGTTTCATGTGCTTTGGGAATGCCCTGCGAACAGTTGGTCCGCCGGTGTGTCCGGTGATGCAACGACTTGGATGGAGTCATTCGGTTGCCCCTGTTGCCTTGATTCATCAGATGGCCCAGATTCGTGCAGCCGAATGTGAGTACCGGGAAAAGAACCCCTGCCCCCCTGCGGGCCCCCCCCCCCCCCGGGAATGACTTGGGACTGAGCTCCTTGCTGCTGCTGGCTGCTGGCCCGCGTAAGGCTGCAGCTGACGAACCTAATCTAAGGTTGCGGAGCTCACGTTCGTCCGCATCAATGATTTGGCAGCCCCTGTGGAGCGCATGAATGCCTTGATGTGCCCCTCTCAGTTTTGTTGTTGACGGGACAAGTGCGCTTGGCACTCAAGCATGGCATGGGAAATCCCTTTATATACTGTAAATGGAGCTTGGGAAAATGATCGAACTCAACGGGGAATTTGCTGGCAGACCATGTTTGATTGTCGGAAGCTATTAACTATTTTTTTCACTTAATTCGTTCTCACTTAATTAATCATTGTTCATGTGTTTTCTTGTTCTGTCTTTTTTTGCCGCAGCCTTGGCCATGTTTCTTGATGATGGCTTGAAACCAGCATGTCATCCACCAGAGCCGTGAGGTACATGGAGCCACTGGTGGCGATTCTCATTGTGCCTTGCCACACGATGTAAGCAGTGGCTGCTAACCCCTTGATGAGTAGAGAGGGATATAGATGGATATAGATGGATATAGTATGATGATGTATGATGTAGTATACCATAGTATACCAAATATATCCAAATATCTTGGAAAATCTCATATATCATGATGATTCATGATGAGGATGGCGTTTTGAACGGCCATCGTATTTCATGAAATGATGGCTTTCAACACGGCCCCGTGGGCCCGACCTTCTCGGGGTGCCCCGCAGGTGGCCAATGGCATGATGATTGGATTCCAGACAGATCCCAGCTACGAGAGTTGGGAGCTTCGGACGTCGCAATTTCCATCGTTTCCAAATGGGTTTGTCTGAAAATCGTGCAGCCCACAACCCAAAAATTGGTCCAAAACCCAATGGTTATATAATGATTATTATCCCAGCAATAAATTGCGATTTCATGCGATTTCATTGGGGATATACCCTATGTTCAGACACACCCAAATGTTTGCGGGATGAGGCGAAAGGGTCTCTTGCGATGTGTTTTTTCACCATGCCAGGCCTTTTGTGTAAAACCGATGTGTTTTTGGTACGTGTTTTCCTTTTCTGCCAATTCCAGAACAAAGGCTCCGTTTCAAGAAACAGGTTGGAAGGGAGCCATGGATAAGGCCGTGTTTCCATTTTGCTGAAGAATGCGCTTCAAACTTTCTAAGCCTTGCAAGCTCTTTCTACTTCAGGATGATTAGACTGATAATGACTGATACTTTTTGATCCATATTGGTTGGTTGTGATGATGTGCTGTTTAAGTTCAAACTGAAACACCAATTCTACTTGTAGATATGTGTACTTATGTGTACTTGTAGAAAGAATTTGATGTCAACATGCTTGTTTTATGGACCCGTTGACGCGTCATTTGTGCCACGACACTGGAAGGCAATTTGCATTTTCAAACACATGTACAAACGCTAGCAAAACAATGATTGAAGCTGCAACGATATAGATCGATGTGTAGACGTTGAAGTTGAAGTGGTGTTGTTTCCCGCATTCCCATGTTGAAATCAATTTCTTCAGGGTTGAAGAATGCATACGTCGTTGTTATCGTTTTCTGTGGGTGCACATTCACCTAGGCATGGTTGTTTGCAAACACAATAGACACCTGAGCCAAACATGCATTTTGTTTGTTCTCATCGTTTTGGGATGTCTTCTCAATGATCGATTCTATTTTTGGCAATGGTAGCAGACAGGTATTGGACGTAGTTCAACCATGCTTTTTGCCATAGGTTTGGAGCTCATGGTATAGGTTGATATCCATTGGCATTGAAACCGTCCAAGGGGATCCAAGGGGTACACAGTGGGCCTTTCGAACAAGAGCTGCAACAGCTAAGTTTGTTATATATCTAACTCCAACAATTATTGGATTATGGTCAGCTAATATTATGCATATATAACTATATATATATATAACTACTTTCATGGACTTTGTAAATTCCACCACACATCACGTGCCCCACCTTGCGTCTGCTAAGAATGGTTGGATCTACTTCGAGTCGGTCTTTGGTTTTTTTCTACTTCTTGCGCCTGGGCTCGTTGAGACTGAGACTTTTCTTCACGAAAACGTGATGGGTGGGTTCATGTCCTTTTTTTGCCACATGGCTTGGACATCTACATGGTTGTTGATTGGAGCCCCCTGTTGATTGGTTTCATACCGCCAATTTTTGATTGACTCATCCCCCAATAGAAAAGTATATTGTATGTTTCAGTCCCCTGCCTTGGGAAACCGGAGGCTTTGCAGCTGCCACCAAACAGAAAACTGATATTGACAATTCCTCAGTTTTGTTTGTCTTGTTGGGAGAACTTCTCGAGAAACATACCTGCCATCTCTTTTTTTTTAATCTTGAACATCTCAAGACAATCTGGTTTGATTTCTTTGGATGGGGAGTGATTCACCTGTGGGCCGCAGGGTTCCGATTTGGTCTCCGCAGGAGATTGTGATGAGGATGAGCTTCCTGAAATGTCGCAAGTATTGGTGCGGTCCTGACAGGTGTCGCGCGGTGAGAGGGCAGTGAAGTGCTGTTTCAGCAGTTTTGGGAAAAGAATACAATGTAAACATCATGGCCTGATTCAGGTGTGGGATTTCTGTTAAGTTAAGTACTTTGCTTGGATTGTCAGTCGTGTTGTGCCACCTTATTTGCACTGCGTGTCTTTACTATCTACTGCCAATCTCGAAACTATTCTAGGGCAGTTTACGTACCGCTGTTTTTTTAAGGATGTTTACCATATCTACTAATCTACTGTGACCATTGTTTCAGGTATTGTAACTCCATACCCAAACCTACCATCTTTTGGTTGCGTGGAATGCTGGCTGCCAGCCCTGGCAGGCGCAGACTTGATGGGAGTGGAATTTAATACCCACTGCTGATGGTTATTCTACATACCTATGAAGCATTATACATTATTCAGCTATAGCGACCCCAGCAAAGATAGAAAAGTGTTTCCAGTATGCTAAAGATGATATTTGCTTTATATTCCCCTGTTTCCCACTCTCCTATCTATTTTGGAGACACTATTTTTTGAGGCCTCAATTTTGTCAGAGCATGATTGGCCCAGCCGCCAACCCTCTAGCCAGGTATTGGAATTGGTTCGATTTGGTGCTGGCAGCTACTGGCATTGCAGATTTGACAATCCAATTTGTCACTGCTTCCAGTGCTGTGGTTTTTGAAGAGGGGGTGGCAGGGGAGTCTAAATATTTGAGTAGGGGCGGTTGAATCCCATCCCGCCATGGTCGATGGGGATTGACACATTTTCAGATTTTCAGACATATTGGGGACCATGTAGGAGGTGTTCAACATGATATAGGGGGATGAGATTGTACCACTCTGATTTGAAAGGGTTGAGGAGTTGGCATGCAATGCCAGAAAGTCGTTGGTAGTTGAGCCCCAATTTCAAGCCCCATTGCAGCTGGTCATAGCCACATTCATATTTGCTGTTGAGGCCCAGGGGCACACCACTCTGTAAAGGCATGTCGCTACTCTGGGAGTTTAGATCATACCATTGTGAGATAAACCCTCACTACCAGACACATCCAGTCTTTACACTGTTGGTAGTTACATCCAGCAAAAAACATCATATGTGGAGGGCGGGTTAAGGTGCTCATGAATCGGAGGTACAATCAACCATGGCATTTGAAAATCCCTTGCTAATGGAATTTCTGATTAGAACATCATCCATAAGTTGTGGATCTTCAATTGCCACGTTTTACTACTGGAGGATATATCTAAATGGCTTTTGTAGAAGGCAGAACTATACCATGTATATTCAGGTTTGGCGGGCCAAAGCAAACCTTCACGGAGGATCACGGAGGTTTCAAATACCAGCTCTGAATCTGAAAATGTGCATACGCTTAAATGTAGGTAGTTTCAAGTTTCACCATCCCATACTACACATCCCCATTACATCACTGTATATCCCGACGTTTCAGACGCTCTGAACTCCGCTGCTCAGGTGGCCTTGGCGGTACCTCCTTGTTACGTTTCTGTCGTTTGATCCGCCTGGTGCGGATCGTCAAGGTTTTCCGGATCAAGGCTGAAGGGCTTCGGCAAGTGGTGCGATGTTTTAATGGGTGGGAATATATGCTGGACAAAAAGGGAGAATAATGTGGGTAAAACAATAATAAACCACCCATTTGGGAATGGTGCATACCACCTATCTATGGTGATTTAGGGGATTGTTTATTATTGTTTTACCAACATTAATGGACAATTATGATAAAGCATCAATTTGGAGCGACCCTAGTTTCAGAGAAACCCACTTGGGGACTGCGTGGGAACAACATGGAAAAACATTGGCAACCGGCAGCGGCACTTTCTTTATGTTGTCTCAAATGTGATCTAACATGAAGGAAAAAAATATGGGTAGGACTTCGTGAAGGTAGTTAAATGGAGAACTGGAACTGGTGGTTTTGCAATTCAATGCGGGTATCCATCTAATCATCTACCTATCTACCTACCCAACTACCTATCTACCTATCTGCTATCTACCTAATTAGTTGTTTACCTAGCTACCGACTCGTCGCTACAAACATACTTCATATCTACCTACCTACTTTTTTTTTATCTACCTATTTACCTAATTACCTTTTTTCTATGTATTTATCTACCTACTAGTTTATCGACCTATCTCTTTATCCATCGTCTACCTATATTTACCTATTTGTCTATCTATCTATCTATCTATCTATATATCTATCTATCTATCTATCTATCTATTTATCTATCTATCTATCTATCTATCTATCTATCTATCTATCTATTTGTCTGTCTGTCTGTCTGTTTATCTATCGTTATTGTTCCAAAAGGTCTGGGTGCACCTATGCCTGGGATACCTTTTGACCATCCTATCTTCAGGAATCATGCCAGTGGCCAGGGTGAGGACTCTCGTTGCCTCCCCATCAAAGTTTTACACCCCCATTCCTCATAATTTTCCATGAAGTGCTAGGCTCAATTGATCTCAGAGATGCTCATCGGTAATTAACAGACACTCCCCGTCGCTGCGGTCCTTCGCACCGCTGACCAATCGAACAGGCCATGAAGGACTTGCGCTTGATGGTCAAAGGCTTGGTGGCTGGGATTCGGACACTTGGCAAGAAGCGGAGAAGTGGTGCTGGGATCTATGAAGACAGATGGATAGATGGATAGATGGATAGATGGATAGATGGATAGATGGATAGATAGATAGATAGATAGATAGATAGATTTATCAATATTTATCATAGACTTTCAGGGAACCTTTTTGATTCTCAGATAGATAGCATGCTAGCAGGCCTGGTCATGGTTTTTCGAGCTTTTGACCCATAGAATGGGGGGCTCCAGTCTAATTCTGCCTTGGCCATCCAACCAGCGATGTTTCAAACATATCATGTGCGTCCCCATTTCTAAGATTTGAATATAATTTGATCAAGGGAAAATCTACTGTAGAGGAAATAGTATGAAACACGTATCTTTCCGCGAAAAAATCATGGTTTCCGTCGTTTCCGTTGGATTTTTTCCCAATTGCAACCAATCTAGTGATCCAGAAATCCGTGCAGAGCGGGAGCTCAGGACATTGTTACTGGCATTTACTCTCCTGTTCGGTGTCCTCTATGTTATCTCAGGCTCTTCGACCGCCAGCTGTGCCTAACTTCCATCGGAACCAGGATGAGATCCTAACTGAGGGGGTAGCTTCAGTTTCAAGCTCTGGATTTTTGAAAGCAAAACTGAGCCTGCATTGATCTATTGAGGGTTTTCAATGCTGGCATGAACCTCATATTTTGGAGGTGTCTTGAAATGCGCTACGGCCGCTATGCCGCCATTCAAATGGGATATAAATTGTAAGTTGGTTCATAAACCCCAAGAGAGATAGTGGCATCCCTTATAAACCAACTTGGCAAAGCCGAACAGCCAGCAGGTTTCGCCACCATAACCATCGGCACCAACCGGGAAGCGGAAGACCGGGGTCTGGCGCGCTTCTTTGAGACACCTGGATGCAGGGATCAAATTTCAACCCCACGGTAAATCTTAGTCGAGATCAATTTCTATAGCAGTTTGTTATGGTGTAGATGGTGCATTTATTTTGATGTATTGAAATTGGTGGTTTTCCAAAGTTATATGAAATTACCAGAGGGACAATTGGGTTTTAGATGGTTTTGGAATAGTTGATGATGAGGTCTATGACGCTCTAATTCATTTTCTAAACATTCAGAAATGGGATTGTGAATGATTATGGATGATTTGACTGCCCTATCACGTGGAGAAACTGGGAACATCAGCTATATACAAGGATATTTTGATGGTATATGTTTCACTGCCATCCAGGTTTGCTTCCTGGGAAACATCGTGATCCCGATGCACCATGTTGCACCAGAAATTGTTGTCTTTGAACCATCCCCTGGAGGTGTTTTAATGGGGTCATAAGGATGGGGAGCGTTGATTTGATACATGGCATTTGGGCGGGTTGATACCTTTTGTAGGGTTCCGAACGAGATTGAAGCAATGGCTGTTCTTGCCAAAACCCTCTTTTTCATTATGCCCACCCAAACTTCTTTTGGTGCTTTCGGCGCCGCTTGAATAAACCCAAATGTCATTGCAGCTCCAAAGATGACCCATGTGATGGTTGCAGGCCCAAATAAATAACAATTCAAACATCATGGAGCCTCAAATTTGGTTTCGGAAAAGGTTTTGCGTAAGTGTAATCACTTGACCCCAACATGGATTTCCAGCGTTCATGGTATTTCCCAGAGCCCTCAGCACAGGAACATTCCGGTCTCGATGTTCACAGCCTTCAGATGCTTTACCGGCGAGTGTGGCTTGGTGGGTTTCAGTTCATGGCTTGGTGGTTTCAATTATTTGGTTCAACCTCGGGACGATAATCCCAACTGAGTCAGATGATGCGGCTAAGCCTCGGTTGGACAGATATAGTCCTGCATAGTATATTGAAACACCTATGAAGAAGCACATTGTGTGTGCACCAGGACATGTTTTGAATCACAATGATTCACAATGATTCACAATGTATTGTCTATTTAGAGCATTAATATTACTATATGTGTAATTTGAGATGTTGCATGCTTGTTTCTGTACAATTAGCGCTCTGACACCTTAAGTAGCTGCTTTCTCATGGGACCTCCGAGTCGTCCATCTGAGGCGTGAACGACGAAGGGCAACCGATACATTCAATTCTGGCGAGAATTTTTGGTTGGCGCTTCATCTTCTCGCAGCAAGACTGGGTTAATTTAGGTCTGCGTGTTTGATGGTGATGTGATGGTGATGTGATGGCGATGTTTGATAATATTTATTGTATTCCCTTTGGCAATTTAACGTAGCCATGGAAAAAAACTATTTATTATATTATTTGATATAGGTAAATCGTTTGTAAATGGGCCATGTTCCATAGCTATGTTAACTTATTGAAGGGACTTCGAGGGTATATGTACGAATCCTGTGTGAGGCTCATTCTAAGCAACTGAACCTTTGAGCTTGAAGAAGGGTTTGGCTGCTAGTTTCAGGATGATCAAACTGTGTGGAAACCACTTTGAGGCCCACATGTGGAGCTACAAGTGAAGTTGCTGGTGTTTGCTGTGTGGAGAAACTATGAACATCATTGCGCATACCCTTTGATAAACTAACATAGCTGTGGAAAATCACATTTTTTATAGGTATTTATAGGTAAAGTATCTATAAAAAGGTAATTTTCCATAGCTATGTGACTTACTGGAGGGTATGATCGTTGGCAAAATCTTCAGGGGTCCTCAACGTTCCCATCGTTAAACCCTAGGAAAGCTCCTAGATTGAGCCGCACGGAGCAAAAGGATATTCTGTTCGCAGGAGCCTCAAAATGGCCACTGACTTGTAGGGCAAGCTGAATTGTAAACTATAGCTTCCTATTGTAGCATGTCCCATAAATTCCCATTGTCTCACCATATTCGCAATAAATCTGCAATCATACACAAGTTTTGAGAATTTGAGGCTATTACGCAGTTTATTTGAGATGTGAATATGTTTGGATCCAGTTATTCTGACCAAGTCTCGTAAAACTTTTTCAGGCCCTTTCCTTGCCAAAAGATCGCAACTTCCCGGCTCGACCGCCGTGCAAGGTATGTGGCTAGCTACATGCTCGTCACGATGCTTGACTTTGTCGGATTCGTTTACCGCCCTTTTCTTAAACCCCGTTCTGGAGACGAAATGTGTGGAGGATCGAATCTCTGCAGTAGAACAACATGTATCAACATGTATGATTGATATTATATAAATATATAGATATAGATAGATAGATATATGCTTTTTTTGCATATCATATTGTCAGATTTATACTTTGACATAAATGAATCTAAAGGCATGCCGGCATAGGGTTGATTTTGAAGGCCAATCTTTGAATTCTAAGGATGGGGATTTTCAATGTCATCCTTGCAGCTGCTCGTTTGCACAGATCTGCTGGCCTGTAGCAGACATCCGTGCCTCTTGTGGGCTAGGTCAGTCTTCCCACTTCGCGGTAGGGCGTATTTGCATAGATACCTAGACCCTCCAAGTACCCCAACAAAAACTGCAAAGATTAGTAACGGTTATGGAGTAAAAAAGCAGTTTTTTGGGTACTTGGAGGGTCTGGGTAAAAAATATAGATAGATCGATAGATAGATAGACAGACAGATAGACAGATGGACAGGTAGACAGATGTAGATATAGAGATAGAGATAGATAGATAGGTAGGTAGGTAGATAGATAGATAGACAGACAGACACACACACACATTTGCTCAGCGCCCATGTGAGGGCCGATATGTACAAACAATTTCAACAAGCATGGTTTCCAGCTGCTCCTGGCTTTTTCAAGCAACGTGTCGAACTACTTTGCAGTCTACAGTACCCCACAAGGTAGACCTTTTTTTCCGTCCCACACCTATAATTTTCACAAGCCATGAACAGGATTCCATCAATGACATAGCAGCCCTTTAAAAGGCAATATTCCTGCTCAATGTGCAATACCATTAGCGCCGTATATGTATATATATATATATGTATGTATGTGCGTGTATATGTATATATTCATAATGTACATGTTCATGCATGAATATCAATACACATAAATGTACATATTGCACATGTTTGTATATATATATATATATTCTGTGTAGTTATATGCTTACTGTGTATGTATATGTATATAAGTATAAATATCTATTGTGTATGTAAATGTACATGTGTATAATATATATATATATATATGTATACTTATTTATTTATGTGTGTACAGTATGTGTATGTATATGTATATATATATATATCTATCTATCTATGTGTGTATATATGTATATATGCATTAAAAAAAAAAAAAAACATATAATATACTGTATATGCCAGCACTTCCAAGATTGCTAGAAGCCCCACTGGCATTTTCTATTTTGACCTCAGTGTTTTTAGCAGTGTTTTAGAGTGAGTTGGCTCAAAGTGGTTGTCCAAGTCCAAGTGAAACAAATCCACCATAAGGAATTTACAGGTACATTACTGTGTGTGTGTGTTGTTCTGCCGGGGGGGGCTTCAGACTGCTTCAGATACATGCAGGGTTCCGGCTCACCCAGCCACAGTGCTCACCATATTTGGTGGTAGCCACATTTGCTCATATCCAATCCCTGGTTGTGGCAGTTTGCAATCCAAAATCCGTTGGTTCTAATGGGACATATGGAAAATATTAAGTGATTGTGGAAGGAAGTTTAGAAGCTAAACCTTCCGACAATATGGACAGATAGAAAAGCACTGCCATGAAAGAGGTCAGAAGACGGAGACAGTCAGAAGATGGAGAAAGTCAGAAGATGAGAAAGTCAGAAGAAAAGAGATGCAGGTGCGCGAAAAGGTAGGAAAGTCGCGAAACACTGTGTTTTTACAATGTTTTGTGGCTCCGGAGGGTCGAAGAGTAGGCTCGCTAAAGCGGCGGGTGCAGAGACATCTCGGCAGATGAGAGATGAAAAATTGCACGCCGTTGTGACGCGAAGCACATTTTGAAGAGGGGTTCGGAACACTTTTGGACGATTCGATGACGATTCGATGTCGAAAAAGTGCACGCCGTTGGGGCGCGAAGCACAGTTCCATCTCAAAAGTGTTAAAAAACTGAGGGTTTTGGGTCGGTTTGTGAAGTTTGCATGTGACTACACCACAACTACAGGTACAAGCACGGGACAATTACCATACCATTACAACTACCACTACAACTACATTGCCATTACATAAGCATTAAAACTACCACTACAACTACAAACACAACCACAACAACGACTACAATTACAACAGCTACAACTACAACTACAACAACTACAACAACTACAATTACAACTTCAATTACATGACAGCTACAACTACAACACCTACAACAACTACAGCTACAACTACAACTACATTACCACCACAACTACCACTACAGCTACAACTACAACCACAACAACCACTACAATTACTACAACTACAATTACAACAACTACAACAACCACAGCAACTTCAACTACATGACAGCTACAACTACAACTACAACACCTACAACAACTACAGCTACAAGTACAACAACTACAACTACAATAACCACTACAACTACACTCAACTGCACTGCATTACAACTACAACTACCACTACGACTGCGACTACAACTACGACCACAACAACCACTACAACTACAACAATTACAACTACAACAACTACAACTACAACTTCAACTACATGACAACTACAGCTACAACAGCTACGACTACAACCACCAGAACCACTACAACAACAGTACGCTGCACTGCACTACAACTACAACAACTACAACTACAACCACCTTACAACCACAACCACAACTACATCCACAACTTACAACTTCACTGCGCTGCCTCCAACCGCTTGTCGGTCCATCAGTGTGTGCGCTTCATCATCCATGATTCACAGCAACGAACCTCTCCTATAGGTTTCCAATTTTTGAAACTTCCGCCACCGCCTTGTGCGGTACTACTGGTAACCCCATGAAATCCCAATATAATCCCATGAAACCTTATTGAATCACATTTATCCATAGTCTATCCCAACTATATCCCCACTATACGCCCAATTTTCTTGGTTGACTCACCATGAAGTCACCATGTTTGTGGTCAACCCCCACAAAATCCCATTAGCCCCTACTACTACTAAATTAAAACCATAGGTGGTCCCCAGGTCTATGTGGACAGCTGGGCCCCTACTGCGAAACGTCTTTCAGGTCTATGTAGATATCACCATGAAGGCGGCGAAGGAAAACGACGCCCAGACGGCGGAGCAATACTCGCGGGAGTCGGTCAGGGTGGCCCGCACCACCCGGGAGTGCCATGGCGTTGCTACGGAGTGGGGGATTTTGTGGTGACAAAACCCATCAAAAATGGTGGTTTTACCTGGGAAAAGTGGTGATTTACCAATAACGATGGTGACTTTACCTGTAAACACTGCTATGTAATGGTGGGAAAAAGGGAATATAAACCCTCTGGTCATTCTACGATCAACTCCCGATTCCTACAGCTTGCTATCGAAGGTGGACACTTTTTAGATGATTTTCCAAAGTTAATGATGGGTAGCTAGTGCTGGCCCACGCATCATTGGTTTACCCCTCTGGGTGTGGAACATCATGCTGATATGACCCACTGAGTGGTTTCAGCTGTGCTCGGATGATGGGGAGATTCATAAGTCCAACAAGCAATGGCTATTTAAGCCGCCAAATTGATCCAAATGGGATGGGTGCATGGTTTCAATCATAGCTTGTATACTGTCCTGTCCATTCCTGTTTGGAATAGTTATATCAACTGGCGTTCATATTGCTCAAGGGGAAAAAACACAAACCACTAAGGTTCACAGGTTGTTTCTCGTGATTTTGGTTCCGGTGATTTTCAGACCACCAATGGTTAGATTTGGTTAGGTTGCCGTGGAACCCGGGAGGTTCGCAATGGTGATAGTTTCACGGATCCGAAATTCCAAACCAGGCTTTGTGAGGAGATGATCTTCAGGGATCTCACATGTCCAAGGTCCCGATGGTCCAGCATAGTGGTCTTTGTCACCAGCCCTTGAACATATGCGTAGGTTGTCCCAAGCCAAACCCTCCATTTGTCCAGCTTGGGGCAAGCCCCAATCTGGCCAATCTGGCACCTGGTGTGCAAAAAAAATGAAACAAGCGCCTGGTGGCTGAGGTTGCTTAAAAAGTTCGCCACGGCGTATTACATCTATCACTCGGAGGCAGCGTTTTGCTGCGCTGTCTGGGGTGGGGTTGAGGGGCACCGTGATGAAACTCATGACTTGAGATTAGAGGTTTCAGTAGTGTGCCTGCGAGACGATCTCACCGTCTAGACTCCTAGGCTTTTATTCTAGGCTCTTGTTCTAGTAGATTATGTCATTGTCTATTTCACTGTTACCCTCTCTCTTCATGATATTCATATGTGCTGTATGTGGAATGACCCGCAGCCAAAGCCAGCACTGTCAGGACGGAGGGCGCAAGGTTGCTTGGCAATGCGTTTTACAATGTGAGCCCCACCTAGTGAGAAGTTGGTTTATAAAGCCCCATTAGTGGAACTCACAGAAACTCACTATATTGCCATAAACATCCATAAGCCATAATGATTGGATCTATAAACGAACTTAGCTCTCTGGGGTGCCCATCTTGTACACACACTGTGGCATTTGATTATAGAATCAGTATCAAGCAGGTTTCTGATTGAAAATTGCGTTTCTAATTGACAATTCCGATTTGTGGAACATCTTCCAATGAAACAGTTGTGAATTCTTCGGCCAGACAATTTGAAAGGAAACAGATGTGCTAGTGCTAGTGGCGTGGGATTTTGCGAGTCCCTTCACCTGCTTCGGTTGATTGGTCATCAGTCCATTGATAGGGAGTTATATACGTGGAAAAAAGGATTCCCAGTGTGGGATGGATGACCATAAACTAGATTAGCATCCATATATGCCAATATATATATATATATAATATATAATATAACAATACAGTTATATTGAATATTATATATATACACCATGTTTTGACCCTAGCACATATAGTATTGCTCGATAGTTTCATTTTGTGCTTGACTCTACATTTCGGATGACGATCCCAATTCTTCATCTTTTTCAGGGTTGAAACCATGAGCCAGGAGCCCTGATCGGAATTCAGAATACCTCCATTTGGGGATGGTCGAAAAACATGCGGTTGGGTGAAATCCACATAGCGGGGAAGGATTTCAATGTTCAGTTGGGGATGGTTTAAGACCTATGATGCGTTGAGTCACCAAATTTGGGGGAGATGAACAGCTACAACAACCGAGCTATCTTGATGAGAACAGAGGGTGCCAGGGTTTTGATGCATAGCCACTTGAGACATCCAAGCGAAATTCCTGAGGCAGCAAAAAGGCTTTCTCAAACCCGGGTGCCTTGGCTTTCTCAAAATGGTAGATTGAGTTTGGTCAGCGGAAGTTCCGATTGACTGGGGTAAGCCCCAGAAAATTGGGCCAGGATAATTTGCTAATACCATTCTTGTTGGTTCACTTGCCACTTTGGTTTGCTCAAATTTGTATTTCTTGGCAGTTTATAGCAAGCCTGAAGAGATAGAAAAGTAAAATCTTACTACTATAAGATAGTGATAGATCATGAATGATCATGATAAATCATGATAAATCACCGTTCTATTTGTTCTAGGATTGCTGTACATCACCCCATCTAATAGGCCATGGCCACTACGTAGCCAGCCTCTGGAGTGGACGGACATCAATTCAAGTGGCTTAAAACTCAGCTGAATCTTTCTGGAAGCATATGGAAGGCCAAAGATGGCCACATTTCTATTGAATTCGAGTGGATCGTTTGAACCTGTGTTTGTATATCCATCACAGACATACATATATGTGTATCTATAAGATATGTTTGTGGCCTTTTGTTGATGTTGAAGTGACCGTGGTCAATATTAAGTAGCCTCGCTAAGTCTAGCATAAACGTCTAGCATAAATCATGGTCCCCAAACATGAGCTTGCTTTTGGATGTTTGCCACTCTGTGGTCTCGGCTGGGGTTCCTTTTTGAATATCCCGAGGCTTGAATATCGTGGGTAGTGCTGGAAAACCCTGGCTGCATAGTTTAGCATTTTTTTATCTGTTGCTATCAATCTTTGGATTTACTAACCAGCCAAAAATCGAAGGACCAAAATCTGGCACATGTGTGGAGTAGGCTCTGCACTGTGCACATCCTGACTTGCGGTCCCAGATGAATATGGGCGGTCTCTATGCTGATGTTGGTGATCATGAAGAGATTGCCATCACCAAAGACTTGTTTCTGCTGATCATTCAGGACGCACCGGAAAAAGGGAGGACTAAGCTGGCCTTAGCTGTAGCCTGTTGTTGCGGGAGGCTGCGGCTGGCATAGGGAGGATTCACAGCCTACCCTGCTTGAACCCTACTTGTGACTGGATGACCTCGTGATCACAGTGTGATTATAGAGAAAAATATTTGGAATGTAGAAATTGAATTGGTCCAAAGTCCGACACTGTAGTGTTCATCCCCAAGAATGTACGGAATAGATTGCGTTGTGATGTCATTGGTTCAATAGTTAAGATTGATTAAGATTGTGCACGTGATGTCCAAGGTTTGCCAGTTAGTTAGTTTGTTTGTTTGTTCATATCCTCCCGTTGATGGAATGTTCATCTACTTTGTGATTCATCTTAATCCTGCTTGCTTTGCAAATCCGTTTGCAAGCTCGTTGTAAATTGGGACAAGTAAGGTTCATCTACTTTTGGGGTCACAACCTACTTACCACTCTCTGGGAATTCAACAGTTTGCGAACTAGAAAAACCGCAATGTTCACGGAAAAATAATCTACTTCAAATTCCGAAATTACCGGAGGGTATGGGTAATATCTCTCATTGTATAGCCGTTTTCCAACTTGAATCACATTTTTTGGATGGCAAATCACCATTCACAGGATGCGTTCACCTTGCGACCGTTTAATGATCCGTTGATCCCATTGGAGTCGTGGAGTTTCTGCAGGACCGGACTGTGCAGAAGCTCATGGATGAGCTGGAGTCTTGGCATGGCGACGTGGCGATGGCTTTTTTGAAAGGCGCAGATGCTCCCAAAATACCAGTCAAATATATGGTCATAAATCATAAATGGTCATAGATGGGGCTGTATGTTTTTTTCCCAAATCTAGAGAAAAACAGTGTAAAATCTCTGATTTGCAAACTGTGACCTGTAGCCAAGTGAAGCAACAAATAGCGATCCCTTTCTGTTGCAAATTGCGGACGGCCGCAGACATGTTCGCCCTTTGACCCTCATGCTCCATGTCAAGAATTTGGTAACATTGAGCCCCTAATATGATCCACGTGTGTATGTGTGAGCAAAGAATGAAATGACCAATGAACGATTGATGACTCACTGAGTAGCTGACTCCCTGAATGTTTGAATCATTGAATTAGACAAACAAATAGAGGAATGAAGGAATTAATGCATGAACACCCGGAAAACTGAGTGAATGAAGTGCTTTGTTTGACCAGTGAAACGCTTGATGCATGAATCAATAGACAGCAGCTACACCTTGGTGAGAGCTTGCCTGGCAAAACAGAGCCGCCAATTATGCCATGATGCCGCAGTTTCGTATCGAACATGGTGGCATGATGCGTGCTTGCGCCACAGTTTGTCTCTAATTGTGCTAAACACCACAAACATTCCATCTGAAGCACCAGTGTTTCTTTTCCTCAAAATTTAGTGATATTTTGCATGTTTGAGTCACAATGCTGTCAAAATCCCCGTGTCATATCAAGATGTATGTATTTTCAAAATTACAAGTGAGTGGTTCATGCAGCTGATGAAAACATGTTTGTACAGTAAATAAATATATATATATATATGTACGTATAATTAGTATAACCCCATACAAAATATAATATCCCATTTATCATGTGCTATTAAATTGTTACCTCCCGTGATCTGTGTCCCGGTGTCCGGGTGTCCACTTACAAGGCGGGATGCCTCGTTCAAATCAAGAAACCCTCATTTGATGGGGAAATGCCTTTTTTTTCCATGTGATTACACGCAACTACACTATCATTCCGATGGGATATTCCCAATGTATTCCCAATATCTGGTAAACTAACAGTTCGCTATTGAACCTGGCCATAGAAATAGTGGATTTTCCCATTAAACATTGTGATTTTCCATAGTTATGTAAACGTTTACCAGAGGGTATATAAGACTAGTAATAACAATAACAACAAATAATAAAAATAATTCACAATATATTCCCAATATATTCCAAATATAAGATATATGCCCAGTATGTTTGTCATCTTCCGTGATATTCCAGGAATCCCCTCCGGTCCACCATGGCATGCCGAGGAGCTCCCGCCGGATCGCGCCAATCTCTTCGAGATCATCGACGCGGACGGTACCTGGAAAACCAAAGTTGCTGTTTTTTTTTGGCAATTTTCAAAATTTAGGCAACTTTCTCAAAGTGGCACTAGTTCTTGCAACTTCTCTGAAAATAGTCAACTTTGTGAAAAAGGCAGATTATTGCAACTTGAAGTCTTCCAATGCCCCTGTCACTGATTTAGGTGAGTCAGTTAGGTGGTTTGGGTCTTAAACATCTTGAGACTATCCTATTTCCAGGTCTGGTCCGGAGATCCGTGCAAGTTCAGCAAATGGGTTCTTCGAAAGTTGTTGTTTGCAAAAGCACATGCGCCGAAGTCTGATTTTATTGTTGCATGATTGAGAACTCTCCCCCTTATACCCCAAAAAAACCCTCACCTCTGTGCAACCTTGACCTTCATCGACAGTCAAATCAAAGTGGGACATGAGGTTTTTCTTGTTTTTCAATGCATAATTTCTTGACATTTTGACAGGTCTCCCCCTCCGCTGGCAGTGGAGAGTAGTGTTGGTTGGAACACACATCACGGAGAAACTGGATGATAAACCCATAGATACGCAGTGATAGATCAAGATAGATAAAGTGTAGACAAAGCGTACTTACTCATCTTACTCCGTAGAAGAGTCGAAAGGACATTGATTTGCGTAGTAGAAAGGACATCTATTGCACACAACAGGCATTNCTTACTCATCTTACTCCGTAGAAGAGTCGAAAGGACATTGATTTGCGTAGTAGAAAGGACATCTATTGCACACAACAGGCATTTCCTGCAACAGAGCCACAGACAGCCAGAATAATACATGGCAAATTGAAGCAGAAAACTGTAACACAACGCCCTCGCATCACACATAGCCATTGTCACAACGACAGAAGCTCTTTGCGCGCTGTGGACTTGTTGAACTGTTGAGTGCAATGATCAAGTGCACATGAATTATGTACTCGTAGCGGTAAGCCAGCACATGTCACGCGGGATATTTAAAGGCGTCCTTTGTCCTGACCCGTGAGGTCTAAATTGCTTGCATTTTTCTTGTCACTGATGCCTGCGCGGACCTTAAAAGATTTAAAAAATGACCGCCTTAGCAAAGACCACACCAGACGACACCGGACGAAAGTGAGAAAGTTGCGAAAAAAACTGAAAAAGTGGTGAAAAAAGCAATACGAAACCGTACGCGAGAATTCTGCGCATTTCCATTGATGTTTTTGCCCTGTTTCTTCCCAATGCTTGCAGGCGCACATGCCGCAAAGAATGGCTTAAATTTGGGTTTGTATTCTCGATGCCGGCTACAAACCTGTTCAAACATATTCAAAATAGACAGCAGCAAAACGCCAGCCAAAGGGCTCAGCAACGCCATGCAGCAATTTTGGTAATTACATTGAAATTGAAGGTTCTCATCATACCATCACTAAGTTTAACACGTCTAGATCTACAATACATTGAAATTTAGGCAAATAAAGCATGGAATCCACACCTGGGGCCTGTCAACTCGAAAAAATACAGGTGTTCCCCAGCGGCCGAAAAATTGATAAAAATTGCACATGCAAGCGAAAAAGTACTGCAGGTGAGGTGCAACAATAAGCGACATGAAATGAAAGGAATTCAAAAATATCAACTTCCCATTTTCTTTAAATCTAAGTTTTTCTCAACAGAATTGGATTTTATGGTTACGAAGAGTTTTGGAAGGAACCTTGCTTTACTATATCTTATTTGATTTGTGCATTACTTCACTGCTTGAAATACTTTAAATCCGCCTTTGGTTCTTACGACTTCGTAACTATTATTTAAAGACAGCAGTTCAAACCCTATGCATTTAAAAAAGTTCGTGCAAAATATCATGAACAATATTGGAAAATAATATCTTTCAAAATATAGTAAACACATTGGTCGTTGGCCGTAGCTTTGGAACCTGACTGGAATTCTTGCGGCAAAAAGCGATCAATGTTCTAACATGCTAATGAAATCTGAAAAAGATCCATCGCCTCAACATGGTCTTCAATCTTTTGGAAAAGCATGTCACAAAGTGAAACTTGTTTTTGGAAGAACTGGGCTGCCACAATATTCATGTTTTTATGGAGGTATAGGATGCAAAAACTGCCACTATTTGTGCAGTGGCAGAAATTCAAGCAACTTTCGTCAGTGCCCTATTTTTTTGCCACTTTGTTTTCCAGGCAGTGGAACGCTCCAGCAGCCTGGCTGAAACGCAGTTTCGGGTGCAGAGAAACATGAGACTTTCAGGGTGGTACCCTCTGGTATAACTAACATAACTATGGGAAATCACCATTTTTGAATGGGAACATCCACTATAAATTGCCATTTTCAATAGCGAACTGTTAGTTTACCAAATAGTTGGCTAAGAAACTATAGGGCATTTATAGGTATACTATTGCTTAAACAACTTTATATGCGAATACCTCAGTTTCTGTAAATGGTTATACAACTATATGTATATATAAATGGGGTTTTATGGTGAACTAGTTGGCTAGAGTGGAAACTTTCCGCGTGAAACTACAGCTTCTTGCAAATCCAAAGCGGCGAAGCATGCCGAACCTAATGCGGTGGCAAAGCCACCAACATAGAAAAGTTGAAACCCACCACACCCAGCTGGGTCAAACAACCATAGCTGATGTGCTCGGGGCGGGTCGCACTTATTGTGTCTTTTGTCATTACCGCGATGCTCAGGATGAAGACTTTTCTGAAATGAACTCTATTTGCCAGGACATTGCTGTCCTTGGACAATCAGATTGGACTCTTGCCATGGATTGTAACACCAATCAGGTGGACGGCGCGTCCGGCCACGGTCCAAGCTGGAGGAGGCTCAGAATTTGAGTCTGGCCTCACGGTCCAACCTTCCAGGCGACGCACGGCATTGCTGAACTCTGAACTTGCAGTACCAAAAACCATCCGGACACCAATGGAGGTTCAGTCATGTGGCCCCCGCGGTTATGGAATCACCCACAGAAGCACAGTTGTCCATTGTTTCAAAGACGGCTTTGCACCGGTCGCTAGGACAGCCAAACCAGAGGTTTTGTTGCTGAAAAGCATATAGACTTGGCTATGTTCCGCGTCTGGTTCTTGGATGTTTTTTGCTAGATACTGTATATGTCTAATTGGATTGGGTTATAACACCAACTTGTAAGTGGGGGAGCGCCACCTTGTTGAATTATGGCATTAATGAGTTTCAGTGTGGCATACCCGTAGCCAAAAATAGACCATCCCCAATATGACCATAAACAGGTGCTTTCCTGACAATCGCCAAATGGTAGGTTTATTGTTGGGCTAACCACATGAGTCTAGCATTGGAATCATGCAAACAAAATGTTGTAATGCTTCATACTTAGGTGGGAAAACACATGTTTCTCTTGAACATCATGATGTAAAGAGATCTGTGGCATTGAAGTATCATGTTTGCAAGATTGGTTCCCATGTTTTTGACAGACATGCAGGTTTAAGTTCAGGAGCTTTGAGTGTTGAATGTTCTTATATGTAACATATGTAATACCAGTAGTACCGCACAAGGCGGTGGCGGAAGTTTCAGGAATAGCAAACTATAGGAAAGGTGAGTTGCTGTGAATGATGGATGGCAGAGCGAACCCACTGATGGATCAAAAGGTGGTTCGAGCGTCGGCCTACCTATCTGTCTATCTATCTGCCTGCCTAACTAACTGACAAACTGACTAACTGACTGACTCACTACCTAACTAACTAACAAACTGACTAACTGACTAACTGATTACCGACTAATTGACTAACTGACTAACCGACTAACAAACTAACTAACTGACAAATTGACTAACTGACTAACTGACTNCTGACAAACTGACTGACTGACTGACTTACTGACTGACTAACTAACTAACAAACTAACTAACAAACTAACGAACTGACTAACTGACTAACAAACTAACTATCCGACTAACCGACTAACTGACTAACTGACTAACTGACAAACTGACTAACTCACTAACTAACTAACTAACTAAATAACTAACTAACTAACTAACTAACTAACTAACTAAGTAACTAACTAACTAACTAAGTAACTAACTATCTAACTAACTAACTGACGAACTGACTAACTGAGTAACTGACTAGCTGACTAACAAACTAACTAACTGACTACTGACTAACTGACTAACTGAGTANCTACCTTTTCGCGCACCTGCATCTCTGCTCTTCTGACTTTCTCATCTCTTATCTTCTCTCTTCTGACTTTCTTCATCTTCTGACTTTCTTCATGGCTGAGCTCTTCACATCTTGGCTCTTCTCACCTCTGCTTTTCAACTGTGCTTTTCAACTGTCCATATTGTCGGAAGTTTCACTTCTAAACTTCCTTCGATAAACAGGCATACAGACGTGTGTGTTTGTGTTCTCGTTTGCTTGTATGTTTGTTGGTCCTCTGTTGCATATTCTGACATGTTTTTTTTTGTTAAAAATCCAAGGACTTGATAGTCCCACAGGGTTAGATACACATGATTGGTAAGAAAGACCAAGTATATGTCCATGCTAAGTTTCCACACATAAAATGGCAGTGTTTTTTAAACTTGATTGGGGGCAATATGTGTCTATTTTGGTTTGTGGCCCTCATGTTTGCAGTTTCAACAAAGAACACGTGTAGACAACCAAATCCATACCTTGTAACCTCATTAAAAAAAGAGGAAGTATATCAAAAACACATGGATGCGTGGATGAAAATATATGTAAAACGGCCAGTAGCCCATCTAGCCCCTATATACCAAGCAATAATATAGTTGTACAATGGAAATTCACCCAATTCTTAGGTGATGGTTTTCCCAAACCACCGGGGGATGGGAGTCACCTGGGCCAAGGATCACCGAACTCCTGCAAGGTCTTCTGAAGATTCGAGGCCACACGGGCGTGGGGATGTCCCACTTGGATGAGACATGGACTTCGCTAAGTTGGCAAACATAACTCCAATAACTAGTCTTGAACGTGGATAAGTGGATAGATCTACACGTTGGAAATTATAAAGCAACTTGTAATTGGGAGCCCACCTTGTAGTGCAACCCAGTCATATATTGGATATGCCCAGGTTTGTTTGGGCTTCCCCTTGTGCAGGTGAAATCAGCAAAAGCGACACGATTGCTGCATACTTGGTGACCAAAGCAGTGCAGGCAAGTTGGGCGCTGGGTAATGTAGGTGCGGATAGATGTGGGGGCCTGTTCAGGGATATGGGGATCCCGATACAATTTGGCTGGTGGTTTCAATTTTTTGCCTATTTTTGAGCCGACCCTGCATAGTGATCCCGAATTGACCGCGATTGTTGTGGTATCATTGTTGTTATGGGTTCAAAGCGCAAACCAGCCGTGGCTTTACAAAAAGAAATGAGTTTGAGTGTCAAGCTTGAGTAGTCCAAAACTTGATAGTTCCCTTGGGTTTTGTTGCTACCCGTAGGATCAAGGCATTGCTGGCATGACCTGCTAAGCCCTAGGGATGGGCAACCACATCACATTTTTTGGCTGCGCTGCCAGACTTGCCAGGCAGCTCTCGTGGAACATCAAGAAGATTATCATCAGTTCAAGAAGAAATTCCAGGAAAATAGCCAGGCCTGTTTGACCCGCTACAGCAAGGTTTTGACAGTTTTGGGGTTTGTGGATCTTGGCCGTTTATGCTGCATCATAGCTGAAGAAAATTGACTGAGTTGCGTTGGGTGAAATCCATCTATGGGTTAAGTCCCGGGTTTAGTTGTTAAATATTCCACTTAAGATTTAATTCACGGGCCGCATCTCATTTGCAAGTTTGCTGTCTTACTTGTGTTTTTTATTGATTTACACAAGGTGAGGCCCCCTGGATAGCCAAGTTGACTTATAAATCTTATGAGTTGGTTCAAAGGGTTTATGGGTGAAATAAGTATATTGCTACTCGGTTTGTAAACCCACTTATGAAGGAGGTGCCCAACTTGTGTATATCTATAAACAGCACATACACGTTATATGTATATAATTGTTTACATATATATATATATATATGAGGTTGCTTTTTTTGTGTGTGTTTTTTGTTGGGTGGTGGGTGGGGGTGTTATACACATCCCATATTGACAAATCGTCTACTTAGCGGTTGAACATTGAAGTGGATCACCCAGACATCCACATGGGGGACTTGCTGGTGCGAGCTTTAGTCCCAAGGCCCTTCTACTTATGGCAAGTGTTGTTCTATAATCCCATTCCATATGAAACACCTCCCAGAAACTATGGTTTCATAGGGGGTAAAACCACATGCTGTATTTGTGACCATAGTTGTGGGGGTTGAACAATATGAAGCGGGATGTGAATCCCCGTCTTCACCAAGCAGTCAGCGTCCAGTTGAGTGCTCACCGGACTGTCAAGTGTTTGATATCCATGGCTAGACGGTTTCGCCCATCCAAGTGTTATGGAAACGGTACCCAGTCAGGTATACACCCCATGTTGGTGGCTTCATGATTGCCCCTTTCCTAGGGCTGAAGCTGTTTTCATTGTTGCCACATGCGAGTGTATATGCTGTACTTTTAATCTTTTAATCACTGTCTTTGCGATGCTACATCCCAGCCAATTCCTCTGGCTATCCAAGATGAGCATTCGGATGACAAATTAGATCAAATTAGTTACCCTCCCATGAACATCTCCATTTTTGGGAGATTTCCCACACAGCCATCCATGATTACAGGAGGGAAAGGTTGTTGGGTATTCAAGATCAGCAGGGAATGACAGATTAGTCATGGGAATTATTTTATTTAAACGGAGGCCCCGATCAAATTGGCTTCAGGAAAAATCTACAGGAACTCTCTTTCTTGTGGTGGCGAAAGCCATGGTTTCCTGTAGATGTTCACTTTAACCAATCCATTGAGGTGAGGTCAACTGCAGCTGACAGGTGATGGATCTAAAGCTGACCGTCTTGATGCGTCTCATCACTCAGACGCACGGCAACGAGGGGCAGCCTGTGCCAACCAATGGCGTGTCCTTGGTCGAAGCTTGGCTCCACTGGATCTATGGGAAAATGTAGGGGGAACCATCAAGTTTCATGCAGACAAATGGACAAAAATATGGAAGACCTATATGTATCTATATGTATGTATGTATGTATGTATGTATGTATATATATATATATATATTCATATACAGACATTCAGACATTTACATACATGTTTTCCTGTCAATTTTTCCATAGATCATCCCAATGATCCATGGTTTTACTGGCCAAACATATTTGTTTAGACCACCATATCGACCATCAAAAAAAAAGAATATGCTTAACATTGCCTAAACAGATGGGCATTCGTATGTGGGATGTCTCATTGCCTGGTTAGGTTGCATAAAAAAGGGTGTTGGGTTTGGATTCTGTGAAAGTGACTTGTGTGGAGACGCCCCCATTGGCGAAGTTATCTTTCTTGGGAATCTGGAAGGATGACAGCTGAACCTGGCAATCGGGACGGGGAATGATCCAATGTTTGGGATCCAAGGTCCCTGGATGTTCTTTGGTGTTCCATCACTTTTTCATTGGTTTCTTCACTTACTCACTGATAATCTAACATAGCTATTGAACGTGGCCATTTATAGTTGATTTTCCCATGCAAAATGGTGATTTTCCATAGCTATGTTAGTTTACCAGAGGGTATCTCCGGACCTTTGCATGTTTCTTCCCCATCCATTCACCGTTTGGTACGACGCTTCAAGGCAAGAGAGAGATCTCCTGAGATGTCGCCCGAAGAAATGATGGCAAAGATCATCAGTGCCTTTCCTTTGGGGTTGTCATGTGGATTTCTCCACTCCCTCGGACAGGTGAACCCCCAAAAGTATCCAAGAGTGGTTGGGTTTATGGAAAACGCGAATCTTAACCAACAACATACAACAACCACATCTGCAAGGGCAAATCTTAACCCTCGATTCTTGGGGCTTCATCGAATGGGGCACCTGGAGAAGTCCTCAGGGAAGACATGGGCAGGGGGTCACTATAGACTGTGGCAGAATACCCATTGGCTAAAGAATCAGATTGCCAGAGGGTATGAGAATGTATTAGATGTAGCAATTCGGCAACTGTGGCACAGCTTGACAAGTCAATTTGGCGCCGCAACTAAACAGCGAAGAGGTTGCTATGGAAAACCAACGTTGGTAATAGATACATCATTATATAAACTAAAGTAACTAAAGTGCAATTTTCTGTAGCTATCTTTAATGTTAGATTACTGCAGGGTACTGTAGGTACTTGAGAATCGAATTAGCTGGCTCCCATCATCTCCCATGCAGAAATCCCTATACCTTTACTTTGCGCTGCTACAGGTGCAGAGGGGAAAGCGGAGACGAGGTGCTTCCATGACCACGTGGTGAGGTCATGAATTTCTACCTATGGACCTGGCAATGTCAAGCCCGGATGGTTGGATAATTATGGGGCATCACCTTGGATATGACATGGATGTGGGTTAAAACTACCAAGCCACCAAGAATTTTGGTTTGTTTCATTGGGGGGTTGCCAATTGAACAGGAGACATTGTCACGGCGGGTGAGCAAGCGGGGTGTATCGAGGGATATGATCACAAATGGATTGCTGCAAGGCGTTTTTGAATGGAGAATCACCTATGGATAGTTCTGGGTAAATTGTGACGAGCTCATGACGACGGGAGTTTGATCCGGGAGTCTCGAGCCAGGGTAGATTGCCACAGGTTGCTTTTGGAATCCTTGCTTGGTTTTAAGTTTCGTTTTTTCGCGCTGGATAGGTATGGAAAGGCCGTAGATGATGTGTATTCCCCATGTGGTTCATGGGGTTGGCTTGGGTTTCTCAGTCCTTGCGGGTGACATGCACTTCCGCTGATGTCAAGCTGACACTTCACACATGTTGAAACCACCAATCCGGCGATCTCTCAGTTCCCATGCCTCGTTTTGTAACGACCAACCCTGGCTGCCCCCAGGGATTCTCATGGGGGGATCCCCAGCCGCAGGGATTGCTCTGTCACAAGACGCTTGGCAGATCCCCGAACTGAATGGAGGTTTGAATGGCGAAAAAGCATCTATGAATGCGGGATGTTCCATTGCCATCCATTGCCATATTTGATCACCGGAGGATACATCCTGGGTTCACTACACCACGGTTGTAAGAAGGGCGCCTACAGACCTTCGTGTGGAACCTGAACAGCCTCCAGAAATTGAACCCTCAGCCACCAGAAGATATAACTCTAAGGCTGTACACTGACACCTTTTGGATCTTTTGGTGCATCCCGGTTGCCCCTGCAGCCTTTCTCCAGGCTTAATCCAAGCAACCTTCCAGAATGACATTCTGCATTTAAACAACTTACAGCATCTTATGGTGTGTCTTTCATACATTTTTTTTTACTGTAAACCTAGTCAGTAATCATTTTTTGTGTGCAGATCATTCTTTAATAAGTACCTTTTGAGATCTCGGAATTACATTGCTTATGTCCCAGGCTCTACAGTCTCCACATATTATATGTCCGCCCACATTTGTATTTGTTGACAAATATGGCTTCAAGACTTTTGCTCAGGAAAGCTTAGTGTTCTGAATATTCAAATCCCTTCAATCAATCCAATCATACTCGTAATGACAAGACCCAAAGCTCACAGTGGTACTGTACATCATGGTGCAGCCACAAATTGGAGGGCTTCAATCCTCAAAACACCATGTGTTTGAAGGTAAATTTGGTGATTTTCCATCCACGAAGATCATGGCCAAACATCTCACAAGATGGTGCGCTCCCAGTGATGTTTGTTGCCCAAAGACCCGCTTTTACAGATCAATATGCTACATAAACATATGCAAAGCATAGTTTATCAAGTGAACTAAGCCAACTTAGCATCCATAGTTTATCTAAATAGTGAATTTACCCTCTGGTACTTAAACGTAGCTATTGAAAATTGCCATTTATAGTGGATTTTCCAATAAAAAAATGATGATTTCCCATAGTTATGTTAGTTTTCCAGAGGGTAAACACACTTAGCATGCTTTTGTTGTTCCCATCACTGTTGAACCGGAGCTCCCAGGTCGCGGTTTGCCCTTGCCCATCAAACCCTGTGCCACCGCCGAAGACGAAGCACCGCCGGCCTGGAACGATGGCCCGTGGAGCGGCGTTCGCGATGCAGCCGTCACCGCGGTGGTCGTGGAAGATCTGGAGACGGACGATGGCTGATGACTTAAATTCAGCTTTTACTGTTTGGGGTTCCTATAAAATTATAGGATATTGCAGGATTCTATAGGTGGATTGATTTGTTTTTTTCTTGTTTCTTGAACTTTGGAGCACTTTGATGTGCATGATGGTGCATGCAGATATAACAAACACTGCAACTATGTATTTGTACTGTACGACATGATTTGCTCTGTTCGTCTCTTGGTCCACCAGAAGTTCGTGGAACTCGTGCTGCGAAATTCGCCAGTCCTGAAGCGGTTCCTGTGTGGACCGGTTGTTTTGAGGCCCAGAGAAGACAAAAAAGGAATAGATCGGATAAAACTAGAATGTGGGTAAAGCAATAATGAACAACCCATGTGGGAATGGTTCATACAACCTATTTATGGTGAAATTGGGGATGGTTTATTGTTTTACCAACATTAGACACTCCGTATGCCGGCAACACATTGCGAAAGGAATTTAAAAGTCTGGGCATATTCGCTTTTCACACTGAAGGCTGGCGCAAGACGTGGCACGTTGCCGAAGATGTTGATTGATGCACATTGCCTGTACTGCGACCAATATGTATCCTCGACTCAGATTAACATCAGCAATCTAAAAGCAGCCGAAGACGAGCTTGACTGCTGTCATAGTTGAGCTGAAAGATTGCGAAAGGTTGATTCTCAAATAGACATTGATGCCCAATCTTTGTGATGTTTAAAGATATATTGCATGTTATTGCGGTTATTGATTCCCAAGCAGTGGATATTGATTCCCAATCTTTGGTGTTCAAAGATGTTGCTATAATATTGATATGTGAGCGATTCCCATGTCAAGGTCGGCTTGACGCCTGTAGTCTAGTCTTGTAGCATCAGCCAGTGTTGTCCCTGAAACACACCAAGCGGCAAGCCTGTGAGGTCGTGTAGTGAAGCTGATTTTCAGCATGTTCCATGGTGACACTTCCAGGAAGGATCCATCCTTGTTACACGATGGCACAGGCAATGTGTTCCCACATGGATTTGTCCAAACATGGTGCATACCATAAATTCCAAAATTGCAATTTACCATTTGGTTGCCTCACATAGCTATGAACAATATCTATATATCTGTACTAGGTAAGTAAGTAAAGATAGGTACATGAATCATGCATAAATGGACCATTTTCCATAGCTATGTTAAAGGATCAGAGTATACATGTAAATGAGAAAAATCATAATGCTTTGGAATTCGGATGCCCCAAATTCGGACAAATCCATATGCACCTGCTGTTTCCCATGTCCATCGTTAATACGAGGACAAGGAGGCATTTGGATAAGAACATTGCCACAGGATGGGGGGAAGTGATGAAGATGCCAGACGAGCAGTTCGGTCATCCTAACACATGGAAGCACCCTGGGTACCTTTGGTATCCTTTGGTAATCAATCATGGCAATGGCAAACCGGCATTTCAACAATATATTAGCAATATGTTTCATGATTTTCCATTGTCTTATTCTGAAGGCTGTGCGAGTGCACAATTTGCAGTTTGACATTTATGTCCTGTGTCACCAAGTTTCTGCCAATCAGAGATGGCATGTTTTATTTGTTCTTCGACAGGTCAGAGGACACTACTGAGCAAACTATCCCATTAATCTAGGCAACTTATAAACACTTCAGATTTGCCTTTCAGACTGAAGGAATTATTCCCAATCTGGCCAACTGTCTGGCTGCTGGAATTAGATATTTATATAATTTGGCACTCTCCTACCATAAGTTTATCGGAGTTGATCATCTCACTCCAGAATTCAGGTTCACGAGCTACCGTGATATGCTTAAATGCATATATCTACACATATAGGAATACATAGGCCAGGTTCTTTTTTCCTGTTTGTGTCCTTTTGCACCAAACACCTTGCTGTCAGCGGATTTGTTTTTGCATGCAACGAACTCACTAGCTGACCTCACTATGATGGTCAGCACAGAGAATCACCCCAAAATCACCTTGAATCTGGGTAACGAATCATACTAAGTAAACCGTCATGGTTATCATCCTGCTTTGCCCTGATAATATGGCCGTGATAGACGTGTGGCTGCACAACGCTTGACCCTTCCATCCTGGTTTCCCGTCGATCTGGACAGCGTTGTGGTGTGCGGCACAGCGTGCGTCGATTTCTGTAAGTACTTCCAGAATCAAGTTCTGCTTTGCCAATTGTTTGATAAGAAACTCGGGAGAACTCAGGGAACCCAAAGGATGGAGTGTGGAACAGTCCGTCACGATATTCATGTCGGTGAAGAGGTGGACAGTTGGTATGTATTGATGCTTGAAGCAAATTTTGCTGTTTGCAGCCAGGGCCACAGTCTCACCCTGTCCCCAGCACGCACAGCATGGCTGCCGTTTGGCTGACTTGATGTCAAAAGACCTCCGAGAGTGATGTGTGGATGTTGGGGACAGAGCGGCCTGAAACATTGTACTGTAACCACTAATGTCATTGGATTGGTTTCAGGGATTTTTGACAGGAAACACCTCTCTCTTTACACATCCTGCAGATTTTCCCTCCAAACAATCCGTTGATGATGTCAGTATCATCATAGCCAAGAAAGCATCACCACAAGATTCTACCGCTTCATTTGCAAAGCGCTCACGTTTTCCCAGAATCCTGGACCATGTCTACCAAGCTGAGCATGCCTTCCAGTTGGGTGAAAATCCGCCACGACCCCACCCAGAGTCGCCTTCCCACCTCTGCAGGATTGGGTCCAGCACATGCCGTGAGAGTGGAGTCCTGGAGTAGATTTGACATGATTTCGACCTTCATCCCATGCAGATCCATTTCTTTTAAAGATTTAGAGCCGGGTCTGGTCACCAGCCACCAGCCAGTGGCCTCAAGTTGGATGCTCTGCCAACAAAAAAGACATGGCGGCTGGAGCACACTGATTGTTTTGGGGGGATCACTGGCTTGATAAATTGCCCGAAAATGGGGTGCTTTTGGTTCTGTCCTGGAACTGGGTTTGAAGAAACTTAAATGAAAACCCTTGGATGGTAAACGTGACATGTTTGTGTCAATGTCCTCTTTAGTCCTGTCAGTGATCGATGGCTGTTCCACTTTTGATCACTTTTGGACAACCTATATATCCTAGCCTGAAACTGCAAAATTCCATTTCTGAGACCTCCAACGAACCTAAAGACCGCCCACTGATACTGCACTCTGTTCCCACAGCCTTCATTGTATATCAATAATATTCAATAATAATATATAATAATATATTTTTTTTGGTTTGCTTCTCAAGCGCCCCATAGTATCCCAACACTTGGAGGGTTCAGAAGCGGAGCCTAGGCACCATGGAGAACGGGTAGATTGGGGGTGTCGGGTGTTTGGCCATGGGATCCTAAGATATCCTAAGTGTGTTTCTCAGGCCTGGCGTCACGGCGGGGTCGCAAAGAAGGAGGCCGCGATTTGGGGCCTCCTAAAGTTGCCACTTTAGGATGGGATCTCGCTTAGTTTGAGGGAACATTTGCAGGCAACCATGGGTTTACTGGGCCAACATGAGAGTGATTGCTGAAATTTTGAGTGTAGGGTTTGCTTGGGGGCCACAGAATCATGCAAAAATCCTCATTCTGATTGGGGAAGCCAACGGTTCAGAGGGTTACTGAGCTTTTCAGACTAAGACACCAATATTTTCACAGCTTGCATGCCACTTGAATGATTTATAGCATCTCCACTCTCCACTGCGTCACCAAACTCCGTAAGATGACTACTGATTTGGGGAATCATCCTCAAGGTGGCCTCAAATCTAGTTTGGGATTTCATGATGATCATGGTGGACCACTTCTTCAGGAGGCTTGGAACCACCAACCCGTGATGGAATAAGGTGACTTGATGGGAGCTAAGGGATTTCCAATCTGTGGAAGTGGGAGAATAATAGAATAATCCATGTGATTCCCCGTGGAAGGGGAATAATCTCATTTCGGAATATGATTGCTAACTTAAAGAAATCTCGAGATTTACCCTCCACCATATAAACGCAAATAGATATTGGCAACCAATTGTTTCCCGAGGAAAACGAGCCATAAGTGATGGACTTTACGTATTAATCATATTGCAATTATATATAATTACACCTCCTCACTTGAACATGGAACCCTAAACTTGCAATTTCAGATGGGAAAATCATCTTCCAAACCCAATTTTGGTGGGGGGTTCCATGTGAAATTCAATGGATGTAAATGTTGGTGAACATTGGGGGCTATCCAGCACCACCATCGCTAGCCAGGAGCCTGTGAGTAAGGCGCGTCATGTGCACGGGCTCCATAGGTTGGGATATCGGGCCCAACGATGATGATATATGGTTTTAGAACCACGGGAATGTGTGGAACTGTACCCCTAAGTAGCCGCCCCAAAAGATGACACTCAGCATTGAACAGAAAAACATTGGAAAGTTACAGAAAGCGCATGATCTGATATACAATGGTACGATGGGAAGTAACGATAAGGGGGTGCAATCAAGATACAATGGGATATAGCAGCACTAGCAGTGTATATTCACATAGTTATATATATATATACATACTGTATATGATTTGTGCCTTTGTTTGAAACTGTGTGGTGCCCTAATTATTGCCATGTTTATGATGGTAATGTGGTTTCAAAGCCCTTGGGGGTGCCCTATTTTGGACAAAGCCATAGTCTAAACAAATGGAACGCAGGATGTCACCAGCGACACATGGGCAACACTATCCTCAGTGACAGGGAAGTGTGATTCTTATGCCGGAGAAAACAGCGCATACACACAGAATAGCGTATATATATATATATATGTCTATAGCATCACTAATCCATTAAGGATCACTATCGGCCTTTTATTGTGCTCTTCACAGATTGAGTTCTAAAAGCCCCTTACAGTATTCATTGTGGAGTTTGATCTTCTTGAGCAGCAATAAAACATCCTTGAAAGTTGCTGAGTTGTTACACATTCTTGTCCGGTCATTCCCCCTCATGTCGAATTATAAACTGGTTTACTGTTTATAGCAAAGCAACACATATAGCACCGGGATGGGCTTTCAGTTCCCCGTTGGTTGCTGAGATGCGACACTTGAGCATTGACCAAATCTTCCCTAGACCCAACCCACATGGCAACATGTGAGCCCTTAAGCAACCAGCAAGTATTTAGGCAGGGATGACCCGACCACCACCACCACCACCACCACCACCTCCACCACCTCCATCACCTCCACCACCAGCATCATCATCATCATCATCATCATCATCATCATCATCATCATCATCATTTTCATCATTTTCATCATTGCACGACAACTAGAATATCCGTTGTTTAAGGTAGTTAGACCACAGGCTGAGGAATTTCAAGTTGTTGTTGCTTAATTCACATGTCTTGCAGGTAAAAAAAATCATTTTCCTGCTGGTCAGGTCAGTTCCATTTTTTTGTCTTTCTAGTTAATCCATGTTGATCCAATCATAGAGCAACTATTGATCCCTGTTTTTTTGTGTGGTTCAATCCCAGGAACTTCTGTTGGATTAAAAACCCCGTTCATTTCAGTTGATTTCAGTTTCTGGTCAAAACAAACCATTTTTTCCGGTTTTTTGGGATATGTTTAGCTTTTTTGTGGTTCAAACATCCTGTTTTCGGTGCGTTTTTCGCAGGCACGTCTGTCTGCGCCAGGCCCGCAGCCATGAGAAGGAGGAGCCGGTTCGACGCGGGCCGAGCTTGGCACGCGAAGAGGTGGGATCGGTTGATTTCGCAAGGAGAAGTTCCAACGGTTCAGACTGCCATGTTGATGTCATGTTCATGTCAGGGGCATGTTTATTGGTGATGTCTCATGATGTAATCATATAAGCTGATTCATGTGGGAATGGGTTGAAACCTATGAATTATATCATTTTGGAGGGATGAACATCCATATACCAGCTATGTTGGGGTGAACAGAAGGGCGGGTTTAGACCCATAGTCATGTCATGGGCATATATTGGGGATATTGGCATGTATTAATGGGATGTATCATATTTCACCAATCCTCGAGAGTCGCTCAGCTCTGTTCGTCGCCAGGTGGATCTGCAAGAGATGTTTCAAGCGGAGGATGAAGAGGTAGGGACAGTCCATGGGTTAGAGGATGCCACCTTGGCAAACTAGTAACTAGTGTACAACTCAAGTTGTTTCTTTTTTGATAACTATAGGGTTTGTGCTTTTGTCATATGATATCAAAACATATCTATAATATTCGCTAGTTAACACTTAGATGGAGCTGTATAATGTATGTATATAATTACACCAACTTGTCCACCTTGTATCATGTTTGGTTTGAGATAGGTTTGGACCCTTTCTACACATAACAAAGGATCGACGTTCGGCCTGGATTCTTTTTTGAAACGAGCTCCAACTTTTGACGATATAACATGTGTTCCCAAGCAAGGGCGAGCGGCATGGTTCAATTTAGGCAAAATGTTGGGCGTGAAGATGCGTGTACGAGAAATCTTGAGACTATGCGCCCACCAATGGAGGTGAACCAAGAATATGGATACTTTCACATGACACAATATGACACAAGCGCACAAATGCACAAGACACATTTCGCTTGCATGAGCTTAGACTATACTTAACAGAACATGAGGAACACAGACCAACCTGAAAAGATACTATGAAGACTGCATCCCCATGGATCCAGAGCCAGACCCAAAGTCTGGGATGAGGAGGAGGAGGCGGAGCCGGAGCATGCGGAGCAGCGGAAACCGCGGAAAGCGAAGCGAAGGAGCTCAACATCCAAAGGGAAAAGCGTGGGGAAACTCAGTCCATACAGTTGTTGCGCTTTACTGCTAAGTTATGGAATGATAATCCCATTTATAACATGTTTTAGAGCATTTATATATATAACTTATAACTGGGAAAAATTATAATTAGGGCGTTAACTGTAATACCCTTGCATTGTTTATTTCCCCAGGTAGACCGGTAGACCCCTTTGTTTGGGACCAAAGCACTTCGCTCCTGTCAATTCTTGTCACATCTCAGCATCGCTTCATTTGGGCAAAACTGTGGTTCTTTGATTGACTGCAACGCTGAAGAGTAGCAGTTGGACAAATACTATTTGAGCCAAATCACCAACAAGCAGTTGTGGAACATTTTGGCCGATGGTGGCATCATCGTAAGGAAAGCCAGTTCAAAGGAGCATTTGATTGAAGCAATGTGGTCGTGCCTCACTGGTGATGGTGGTAGCTTGTCCTCTTGTGCCAAATGGAAATGCAAGTGTGCCCGCTGTTTTTTTTTTCTGTCTTTTTGATATCCAATCCACTTTTTGAGCTTCACCGATTTGTCAGCTTTCATTGGTGGAGGTTGGTATCCACCTGCGCTTGCCAAACCGAGCCAAAGCGCTGGCCTTCCTTTGGATATGTCGATGATATCATGACCTAAAAAACAATGATCATTTATGAATCATAAGATCGAAGCAGCCGCTTGACGGTGATGTAAGCAGGCGCACGAATACCCGGGAACATTCGACAAAATGGTGGTTAAGCTAAGCAGCCCTGAAATGGGGCTTACATCCGATTTATTCATATGGCAATCCATAATCCTGAATTAATATGGATATGGGTGGGTATGAATCACAAGTCAAGACCCACAGGACCGCAAATCTTGGTAATGTAGCGACCACATTTCCTGCGAACAGTCTAGTTTACTATAGGTGTGCCCCAGTGGCACTTCCCCAGTGGTTATGTAAAATCATGTAAAATCACGTAGGCAAATAAGTATGATTTTGATGCCAAGCACCTTGCGCAATTCACGCACTTAATTGTTTTTCACCCCACGAAGTACAGAAACATAGAGAAACTATATAATCTACAGTATATAGGATGGCCCGCTATTTGGCCTACGCATCATCCTGCTTTTCCATTTTTTTTTCAGGATATTCAAGATATTCAAGGCGAAATTCACAGGAAAAACCAGAACTTCGGACACAACTACGGCCCACCCCCCTCCCCCCGGGAATTGAATATCGTTGGAAAAATTTACAGGAAGCCTATATATTCGGCTATAAAAACCATGTTTTTCCCTAGGTTTACTTGAAACCAACCCATTCATTGCTTGCTTTCATTGACAAAACGCTGTGGTATTTCACAACGGCTTCACGGCCCTGCACAGCACTTGCCACCGTTTGAACTGCCATTTGTTTGGGAAGTTATATGACTGTTTACCATGAACCAGCATAGTTGGTTGGCGGTTGCAACTATTGTTTACTTTGTTTGACCAGTAGTTCTCCATATTATGCTGCTTTTCGAGGGTTATATATATATATGCATATATATGTATATTAATATGTATGCATACATATGTATATATATATATATGTAGAATAGCAACGCCCAACAGATCGAACTTAGTAAAATCCTACTAAACGAGTGGAAAATAATGTTTCTGTCTTGTTTGGATAGTTGGATAGATGGCACTGCAGTTTGCGTCACCCAAAGTACCCAGGTCCAGTGTGACACTGGCCCCTCTGAAGTGAATGGCACACCGCAGGATGTATGTGGGATGTATCTTACATGGTTGGGAAATAGTGGTTTAATGGGATTTCATGGTGATTTCTAGGCATGACTGATGGGATGACGGATGGTGATAGTCATAGTGATACCTCATGAAATGTCCCATTGAAGTATCCCAGGAATGACATGTTCTTGATTCGTGATTTTGATATGGAACCCCAAAGGGGATCAAACAAGTTGGAAGATGTTCCGGACGCCACGTACTGTATCTGTGGTCCTTCTTGGGTGCCATATTAAAAATTGCGAATTTATCAGGGCGCAGATCCCATCGTTGATTTCCCACTATATACCAAATTCAGGAATTGAACACGTTTCTGATTGCACTCAACTATCCCATTGTATGCCTATGTGATATAAGATCCCATTGAATCCTATACCCTCTGGTAAACTTACATAACTATGGAAAATCCACTATAAATGGCCATTTTCAATAGCTATGTTATTTTACCAGAGGGTATAATTAGTTGAATTTCCATTGTATTCCATTATCTCCCAAGTATGTGTGGGTTTTTCCATGCCTAAGACGCCAGCCACACTTCAGGATGGCAAGCGACGGAGCTCCAAATCGCAGGTCGAGGCGCGTTGCCGTTGTTTTTTCTTTTCGATTTGTTGGGATTTACCCCAATGGGACCTCCAAATCTCCATTCCAATCAACTAGATCCCATAAAACCTCCATGATATTCCAATCCACATGTTCAAAAGTTAAACAATATGTTTCTAATATCAGAAAGTTGGCTACAGCATGTCCATATTCCATATCATTTAAGGTGGAACCCCAAAACGATAGCTAAGTTGGTTTATAACTCCAATACATAACTATGGTTTATTGTAGATACATCTATAGTTCAAGGGGGTTGTATACTTACAAACCAACTGATAACTGGGGGGGGCCCACCTTGCACGGAGCCACCCAGCTGCTCAGAGTTACCAAACCACCTAGTGAGGCTTTGGAAAGGCAGGTCCCCCAATTGAAGAAAAACATCGTATGTGAGAAATTTCCTCAGACCCCCAACTTACTTGTGCTTCGTAGGGAATGAGGGAATGACCTATAATTTCCATTAATAATCATCCCATTCCCCCATTCCCTACTAAGCACAAGTAAGCCAAGAAATGGTGTTTATTTCAGGGGCAGGTCTCCCATTTCCTCACCATATCATAGTCCCATGATCTTCCCACGGTTAAACCCTCCCACCTGCTACCACCAGGCAGATATCGCCAGGGATCCAGCCTTTGAGGCCGGATGCCGTGGCCGCAACTGCAGGGGGTCACCGGGAGAAATCCCAGGTGGAAAAAGGTGGCTTGGTGTAGCTTTTCTATGGAATTCACCACCGAAAATGCTGATTTCATTGGAATTGAATGAGATTTTCATGGGATTGATCCAACCAAAGATGGGTTTAGTGGCATTTTAAAGGATTTGAGTACCAAAATTGTGATTTGATGGGATTCTATAGGAGCCAACCGAAATGGTGAGTTGATGATGTTTTAATGAGATTTAAACAACAAATGTGATGGTATAATGGTGGCATCATGGGAGAAAACAGGGATTCTCGGGTGATGAAACTATGGGGAATAAGCCATCAGAATAGTGGGACAATAGCTATCAATTTTTGGACAATTGTTGGACAAACAATATGTTTAACAATCAATAGAAATGGAAATAGATTGATGGATATAGGATAAATGCGATCAATAGTTGAACAAATTTACAGTACTCGCGACCTCACTGCGCAACATCACGGGAATGATGGTGAATGAGAGAAATCATCCCCAAATGGCTGAACGCTGCATTCTGCAAAGAGGGTGAAATTCCCAAGAAACGTCGCGAATGGCATACCGTACTTGTTAGGTTGGGTTTGGCCAGAGTTTTAAAATCCCATGAGCCGTCGTTTTGCTTGGGATGGAAATCGCAAACTCTCAACTTGTGGTTCCCAACTCAGTTCTCTTCCTTTCTGATGGCACTGCGGGACTATCACTTTGTTCAACTTATTGTTCCATGAAGGTTAGGCACTGGCTGCAATCATCCTTCAATTGGGGATAATTAGAGATGGTTGATGGACATGGTCTACCGGATATACAGGCAGCTGCTTGCTGAAGAGTGGCATCGAATCACACTCTTTTTTTCCTTTTTTTTTAAACTTATTTTCTCCACTGGTTGACGGTAAAAGACTCGACAGCATTAGAACATGTTCAAGTCTCCATTTTGAAGAACCAATGGGAGCAAACAGGCTCACTATAGTTGTTGCAACTTCTTAGTGCATGAACCCTCCCCACATCAGCAATATAACATGCCCATGTTATGTGGACCTCACTAGCGCGACCTGCTGGTTTGACACAGGTAGATCCATTGCCCAAACGACGGACTTCAGTTACCAAGGAGCTGCTGGGAGATGGTTTTCTCATGTTTTCTTTATGGATACTTAGCGCCACGTTCCTTTCGGAAACATGTGTTCTTTTGTTGGTCATACCTCTGATGCTTGTAGTTTTTTTGTTGGTAAAGTGCTTCAATTTGCTCCAACTGTTGTTGGTGTTTCTGTGACAGCAGCTTGGAGTAATATGTCATCCCACTTGTTTTTGACCTTAACGTGATTGGCCCCCCGATACTTACTTATAAACAGGACTCAAATGGACTAGCTAGAGCCCTTGTGGAGATGGCAAGTTTATGGATTACATATGTTATATATATATATGACAATGTCCGTCAAACCCCTTTTTTTCCATATACATTAATTAGGTAAACTGAGGAAATAGTTAAGGCTATTGTTAAATGTATTATCCAAACCCTACCTTTTTTTGATATCAGAATCATACTACACATGTGTTTTTCTGGTGAACGCCAGGGCAAAGGTTTGCCTGGCAGAGCCAAACGCAGCGAGGCAGCGACCTGGGATGGAACGACGGGGTCACACAGTGCCCTTCTGTTTTAAGGGTAAATCAATGTAAATGGCCATTTTCAATAGCAACGTTAAATTACCGGAGGGGGCATATATTTATACATATAAATATATGTACAGTATATATATATATACATGATTATACATACATATTGTTGGATTTGATTCTGTGATGGTGTTACAATGGCGGTAGAATGGTAATATGATTTGATATCGCTTTTATAGTTGGATTTCACTTTGTGTTGGTGATAATGGCAATAGAATGCTGATACTGTATACCCTCCGGTAAACTAACATAGCTATTGAAAATGGCAATTTATAGTGGATTTTCCCATTAAAAACGGTGATTTTCCATAGTTATGTTAGTTTACCAGAGGGTACATATATTTTGATATCGTGGTTCCGAAGCTTCCCGGCTGTTTTGGGAAATCACTTGGAGTATGTCGGACTAGAAGCGCAGCTGTTGGATGGAGTAGAGGAGGTCCAAGCAGTTTGAAAAGGCTTCTCCCGTTTAATATAGATTTGTTGAACTTGTGAGCAAGGTTTATGTATAAGAATAGTTATATATAGAATTCTCTACAGTAAACACAAATATGTATATGTATATATATAAACAAAAAAAAAAACATATATATATATATACATATATTTTTATATATACATGTGTATACAGATATACATGTATATATATATATATACATACATTTGTATACAGATATACATATATATATATATGTATACATATATATATATATATATATATACATATTTATCGGGAAATATCCTCCAGGGTTTGGAACAGCGACATTGCATTAATCCGCCATTCTAGTAACTTGGACTCCAGATATTTATTTTATTGGCCCTTATTTCATGATATTCATTTGGTATCTTCATGTGTGTTTCACCAGGTGGAACAAGCTACACCTATTCCATCTCATTTCCAGACCAAACTGCAGAGTATCAAAAACAACCCTGGTTCAGTCTTCGTGTACTTTTTACTTGATGTGTTTGTATTCTGTGGTAATTTCACATAGCTCCTTGAAATGGCCCATTTATAGATGATTTTCCATAGCTATGTCAAATTCCAAAGGGTAGCTGTGGCAATGGTGAATCAACCATCACCCTCCTGTAAACAAACATAGATGCTGAAAAAACCCACTATTTATAGATCATTTTCCTAGGGAAACCATAGGTTTTACACATCTTTCTGTTAGTTTAGGTAACCATCAACCAACCATTATCCTAGCCAGATGTAGCCAGGCGCCAAAGCAAAGTTTCGGAGATCCAAAGGACCGTGAAAAAGATACGTGGTGAATGGAGGGAGCGGTGAGCTGAGCTATGGGTATCCATATTTTCGGTGTTTCTCTATGTTATATCTGCAAAATTGTATAACATTGCCATGTTTTGTCATGTTGTGTCTGGATAAGATGATCTGATTTTGGGTTGTTGATTGTGTCTCTGTATTTGCACGCGAATTGCGGAAGTGGCTATCCACCATTTTGCAGGAAGCCGGAAGGAAAAAAACAGAAAAACCAGTGATGGGCACGGGGTCCGGTGAAATAAGGGGTGACAACCCTAAAATGAGTCAAAAAATACCGGGTCATACTAGGCCTATCGGTTCGTGATGATTCTTGACCCATGTTTTCAGGGGTCAGAAGGCGTCGACAGGGTCACTGTCAATGAACAAAATCGCAACCACACTGAATGGAGTCTTACCCTTGGGTTTGCCCTTGCGGCAGACTGAACAAGAAGATCGCGGATGTTTGTGCAATGTGTCACGGTCACTGGTCGTATGGGACCAAGCACGATGTGACTCTGAAGCCCCAGAAGGCCAGTGCATACAGATGGGACTCCTATTGGGGTACAGCCGACGATTGGGATGCGCAGAATGCTCCAATCGAAAACTGTTCTTACCTCGCGCATGCCCTCCACGGTAAGCTTTCTTTTTGTGACAATGTCATGGGTTTGTCCCCTCCAAAGGGCCAAAAGAAAGTAGGATAATAAGATCTTGAAGATCTTGAAGACAGGGCTCTTCTGGTAATCATCAGGTACAACCCTTGAAGGCCTTAAAGCCGACCTGTCACAGGGTTGCCCCAACAATTGCAGGTAAACACTTGCAACAAGGATGAGGAACTATATATTTGATTCGAAGTCAATCCACTCCCCCCTGCAACCGTGCTGTTTCTCTTTCTCTCAGCGTGGGAGAGTCAATGGATTATTTTCCCTGGTGTTTTGGGCTCCTGTGGCTTGCAATCACTGCATTTGCCCCATGAAGAGGTATCCAGTGCACTATGGGACTCCCAGCGGCCCCTTGTAGGTGATTAGCCATTAAATAAGGCCCAAATGAGATATGACATGAATTAACAGCATATACAATCATATACATATATATCTATATATATACACTCATTTATCTTTATCAGTCATCACTACCCCTGGCGTATTCACCCCTGTTTGTTTGGAGGGCACTACTTTGGCAGCAAGCCTCAGCTTCCAAACAATTTACATCGACCCCCCAGTGGCATTGTCCAAACATGGGGTATAGTACACCTAAAATCCAGTCGTCCAAAAGCTACGTCAGAATCGCTGTCTATTCTGAAACAGTATGTTTTTGCATGCTTTTGCTAGATTGTTTGAGGTCACTTTCCTATATAGGTATTTTCTGAACATGGGAATATTCCCCGAATAGCAATTTTTGCTGAAAAAATGATACTCGCCATTGGAATTGGGGGTTCCCTGCTTTCAGATTTTTGAGACAAACCAAATAATCAATGTCGGTTTTATACCCCAATGAACATGTTCCTAGTATAACTTAAATTATATCCCAATGAAATCACCATGGAATGACCATTTTCCCGCAGTTTCGTGGCTCTTCTGCCATCGCAGGATGCTGCTTTCCAGTCCCAAGGCTTCTCCTTTACGCGTCCTGGCAACTTTCTGGGATTTCTATGGACATGTTTCGCAAAAAACATATTAGGTGTAAACATCAAGCCATGCGAATATGCATGGTTTGATTTTAGGGGTCAGAGTTAACCATCCATTCCTCCTAATATAATGCGTATATATATATAGATAGATACATACAGTATATGCACATATTGTATGAATCAAACAATCATCAAGCTTGGGACAATTATGGGAATGTTAAGGGGATATATTCAGACATGGGGATTGATGGAATAATGGCAACGGCTCACCCGGCTTGCACCAGGGCGGCCGTACCTTCTTTAGATCACCTCCTCGGGTGCTTGCCCTCCGAAAGCCACCCTCTCTGAAGTCTAAAGGGTCTTGGAGGCGAAACTAAGGAAAAAGCATGGTACTAACATATGTATTACTTGTGAATCAGGTTTGAATATTTTGGTGATAATATAAGATTGCAATGGTGATGTTGATGAATATGCATTTCACCCGAATATCAAATACCTCCCTCGTCTAATGCCTGGTTGAGTCCTGACCAGATTCGTTTTAGGGGCTCATTTGAGGGGTATTCAATATTAGGGGGATGCGGTGAGTCCACCAAAGTCTAGCGATTAGCTGGCGGTTTGGCTTCTGGGGGATACCCCGCAGTGATTGTCATCCTTATCATCTTGGTATCACACGCCAGCAACAGCTATAAAAGTCCCAGGTTTGCTCATCTATGTAAATGGTTTTATAGATCCATCTATTTTGTTGGTCAACTTACAGTACATTAAATCCAAATATACAACGAATTAAATCCACCCAGGTGGGTGAAAGCGTCATTGTTGAATCAGTGCCCTTTCTGATTGTTCATCGGCCACATCCGGATTGTTGCTGGTCAGATCCCACCTGTTGAAACGATCTGCCGTTTCATCGTTGTGGTTTCTCGTGGTCCCAGAATTGGATGATGGCAAGGTAGACAGAGAAAGAGAGAGAATCGTTAAACGAAAAGATCCCGGCACATGTTCCTTTAAATTCTTAGATATTGGTTTGTTCGAATAGGGAGACCCCAAAATCCCATGGTTTATCGTTATTTTCCCAATGAATACTTCTATGGCTCACTCATCATGGCTCCAACCATTCTCAGCCCCAGGAAGAACCAACGAGACTCAAGTGGCCAGGCGGAGCCAGGGATGATTCTTGAACTTGGTAAATGGCTTGGTAGGTGGGGCTATGATAGGCAATGTGTATTATTCTATATATATGTTCCAGATTCCCCAGTCGCTATATATCAGAGGTTGGCAGTTTTTGGGCCAATTTCCGCAGCGCAAATCATTGGGATTCTGGACAATGAACTGCTTGGTTGGGCTCGCAATTTAAGTTGATTCATCCGGTTTCTTTGAATTAGTCTCTTTAAATGGATCTGTTTAGACATTATATAGAAATACCCCATTCCATCCCTGGGTTGATCTAGTTATATAATGTTATATATAAGTCATTACATACCTATACATATCTATCATGTTCCCTACAGACATGCCATTTTTGGTGTTAAACACTATTTCATACTATTTCAAGACACACACACAAAATCATACAGATGTGGGTATATCACCAATAAATCCCATAGATTCCATATGTTACCTCATTTTTGTGGCTAAAATCCGAATTTTATCCCCATCTCCAGTAGGCAGTGCCTGCAGGAGGGGAGTGCCTCTGGATTCTTAGGCTCCGAACTGCCAACCTCAGTCACTGGGTTTCCGACATGGGACATTCCGGAGATTCGGAGAGTTGGATTTGCTGTAGATTCATGGGGGATACAATGGTGATATAATGGTGATATAATGGGAAACATAATGGGGATAACAACTATGTTAGATGGACAATGAATGGTACCCTTCAGTTGCTGAGTCGCTGACTTTATATTGTCCAGACTCATCATTTGGGGAATCTATACATGAATCTACTGGTTATACTGAGTTATACTGTTGTTGTTGTTGTTGTTGTTGTTGTTGTTGTGGCGCTATGCGTTTGTTGTACAGGGTGGCCTTAAGCAAATCCAGAAAATGAATGATGTTCTTGGGGATGCAGTTGCTGTTACACATAATTGGATATCTAACTGTATAGTTTTAAGGAGTATATCAATCCCGACTTATGCGGGTCAAAGCATGTAATTGCTTATGTGAGCACCTATATGCCCTCTGGCAATCAACATTGCCATGGAAAATGGCACATGTACGTCGACGTTTTATCTATTGAAATTACTAAACCTGGTGATGTTCCACTGCTGCATCCCCAACCTTGGATGGGTACTTTGATCCTTTAGTTTTTTTTTCTGCTATAAATGTAGCCATAACATCCAGCAACAGATTACAATTTCTTGTGAACTACCATGGCCTGTCATGGCCTGTGTTAAATTCCCAGAGGATCCAAAAATGAGCAGTGTTCAATACCCCTGTTGAGAATTACCTCGGATAATCTTCGGGAAAATCATCCAAGAACGGTTCTTAATCCCGGGGATTATATGGGATTATAATCCAAGAACGGGGAATCCCGTTCTTAACCAACCAGCAAAATGGAATGACTGAGGTGGCGACTCGTAAGCCCCACGGCCAACCCCCAAGCCCCGCGGGAGCTTCCAGTGGCAGCGCCACGGCCAGTGCCACACCTGGCTCTAGCCCCGTGACGCGGGTGGCGGAGGCTGGGAGGCAATTCATTTCCATGGATTTGCTGGTTTTGACCACCAAAGATGATGATTTGATGTGATTTAATAGGACATGTATAAGATATTATAAGATTTTATAAGGATATACCCATTAACTAAAGGGACTCAACTGTTTTTTTGAGATTTGCCGAAGATACACATGGTTAGTAGCCATAATTCTAGCTTATAATCCATTTAGATGTGGGTTAACAGTTATTTAGGGGACTTTCTATAACCAATCTGATCCAAGATTTGCTGGCTTTAATCACCCAAAATGCTGATTTACTAGGGAAATTAAAAGGATACAACAGTCAACAATAAATACTCATTTTATGAGGGGATTTGCAGTTTGTCGGTGATTTGACTTGTTTTCCAATGGGGCATCCATGAACTTTTAGGAATCTATTGAATGTGTTGTTTTTTTTTTTGTGGGAGGGTTCCTTACAGTAAGCAAATTCAACTGATGATAGGAGGAGCGGATGGATTGCAGCAACAGAAATGGCGAGAAAAGCAGCGGAAATTAGAAACCAGCAGAAGTTGCTATTTAAGCACATTTAAACTTGGGATTCAAGAAAGAACCGGCAGGATGGCACGTGATTTTGAATCTATGTATCTACATATACATATTATATTTATATATATGATACATAACAACAGGGCGGTCTGACCGTCCACAAAGTGGATTTAACTAGACCCATATTATTGTATACATTTGTATACCCATGCATTGAAGCAACAAACATATGGGTATATAAAGCAACGGGAGAGGCAACAAACACCCACCATCCTACCTGCAAAACTGGGTTCATGGATTTACCTTGTGTGAGTCAAAGAATCCAACGGGTAATTCTCGAAAAAAGATGGGAAACTGTTTGGAAAACATTCGAACATGGGGAGATTCCAGTGGGAGGTTTGATTGCGAGAGGCTGATTGATATTCACCCTGGATTATGAAAACCCGTCATTGCAAATTGCCCTCTCCGTGTGCGCCACCATAGCATAGCATAGCTTCAAAAATCCTCAAAAGACCCCAGTGTGTCGAAAGGGCTGTGAGGCAGCCAACTTTGGCCAGGCGCACACTATATAGAGTATCCTGTTTTGCATGGTGGGTGCATCATCATGTATCAACTAAAAACATGTAAAGTCAGGCAACCTCAGAGTAATAAACCTGTTTGTTTAACCCGGGGGGCACCAATCTTTTGTAGCAAACAGGGTTTCTGAATCTGGGAATAACGATGGTTGGTAGTAACCCCTGCAAGTTTGGATGTTTTCCCCCTACTACAACCATGGTGAATATATGTGAATATAACCACATAAGCTAGTGGAACACAGTGGAACCAGACCACTCCCGGACGTTGTTGAAGTGTATTCATGGCCGAACTTTTCAGGCGAGTGAATCATCATGATTTATCCCATTAGACATCATTATATGAAATATCCTCATTATAGTTATACCCATGGTTGGATTCATATCCGTATCATACCGTGCATCCCACAGTGTCCATCACAAATCCTGAGGACACACCACAATCACCGGGGCAAAGAACGCCGGGGTCGATGTCCGCCAGCTCTTCGGCTCCGGGGGACCTTCATTTGTTACCCTCCGGTGTCATCAAACATGGCTGGGAAATCCTGTAGAAATCGAGGTTTGAATGGGAAAATTGATTATACATGGGTCATTTCCCATAGCTATGCTAAATAACCAGTCATTTAACATACGGATACCACGCGGTATATGGTTTGATGCCAAGTGATTTGACATGCATGAACGTGTTTGGCATCATTTTTGGCGCATTTTTCTTATATCGTCTTATCATTTTCCCAAAAAACACTCCCGCGGTTTCTATGAAATGGTGGAGCAACTGCCAGTGTTTGTTGGTGGAACCAGTATTTAACCCACACAGCTTACAGTGCTCATCCTGCGATGATGTCATCTCTGGCACGGAGACGTCACCATCGTTTTGCTTCGCGGGACCCCGACTTTGACCCACCCAAAGTATGCCCCCAAATTGGCATTTGAACCCGGAAGACGATGACAATCCTTTGCAATTCGGATGAGTTGTATAGCCAATACGCTTAGTTTACTTTTTGTTTGGAGAGATCACATGCACTTGCATTTGCCAAAAGAAAATCCAGTGTTTTGTTTATTTTAAGAAACCACTGTTCAATTCATCAAACCCCCATGCACTTGGTGTGTCCCATTTCAGACAAGGACACTTGGAGGGTCCTCCCACTTTCTAACTGGGTTGAAGCCTGGGTCGGGCCCTTCCTACCCTCGCACTTAGCATAGCTATTGAACATCACCATTGTAAGTAGGCGAATCATCGAACTCAATGGGGAATGTGAACATCCATTTTCCATAGCCCTGTTGAATTACCAGAAGGTCGATTGTGATTTCATCAACCATGGAAGCTATGGGAAATGATAGCTACAAATGAGTTTTCCATAGGAAATCTGTCTAGTACCAGAAGGAAACTATGGGAAACTAAATCCCGCCAATTGGAAGATCAATCTATGGGATAACCCACATAGGGAACTCACCGACCAGGCTTATTAACCAGTTACCAAGTTGGCAAATCCCATTCCATTCCATCAAACACCCATCAAAATCCCATTCGATTCCCAGTAATCCCTATGAAATCCATGTTAACTCCACATAAATCACCATCTTTGACCAATAATTCTCCCTTTTTTCTTGGGATCCGTTGGATGATCCTCCAGCATTTGGTGGTTGCCAAGGAGTGGAGCGTTTCGTTCGTCCAGGGACCAGTCCTGGTCAACCACCGCAGCTTTGGCGTTGCTGGTTGGTTTCATGAGATTTTCATGGGATTTCATGGTTCATTTCATGGGATGTTTGACGGGATTTTCATAACAGTTTATTGTGTTCGCTGGGAATTTACCGATTTTTGAATGGATTCGGAACGGTTTTTCATCGATTTCAAGCATGTTGGGACAAATGTTCCCGATGACTTTCCTGTTTTTTCAGACAGGTTTTAAGCAACAACCAGATTGATATGGGAGATTACGGGAGCCAGTCGTCCCTGATTCATTCCTGAAGTTGTTTTTTTTTCTCGGACTTCTTTGAATTAAAATTGGGCGGACTTGTTGCCCAACCTTGGCATTGTTGTGATTTTGATATTCCCACCAGGAATCAAACACCAAACATGGGAACAGAACAATTATGAAGATGATACATTTGAAATCCCAAGGTCATGGAAATGCGAAGCCATCCGCACATGTCCTGTTGCCATGTTTCATTGTCACAGGGGATTCACACATATGACACGTGGATATGTCGTGGGATCCTTGTGTAGCAGTGCTGGATGAGAACTAAATGTGTTGAAACAGTCCGAAGAACCTTTGGGTTGAGGTCAAGCATGGTTCAAGACATAGCATCAATATACCATGAAATCCTGATGTTTAATGCTTGAACTGTATTAATCTCAAATTGCAGTTATCCCATACCCCAGTACACCCATAAATCCCATGCAAACCACCATAAATCCCGAGTGATCCCACATCCTGGCCCCTGTCAGGCACTCCGCGCGCGGGGGGCACAGCTCGGAACCCTTGCAGCGCACGCGTGTCACGCACCATCTTCCGCCCGAGATCTTGCGGAAACAAAGCACCGAGGTGCAGTGTTTGTGAGTCATGCCACATCCCGGAAAGACATGATTCATAATGATTTAATTAGGGGCCAATGGCCACAATTTTATTGGGAAAAAATGGGTTGCATAACTTAAGACGTTTGATTATAAAGTGGTGATATGATTTCAAAACATAGTCACATTGTGGAAAGATATGCGAAGAAATGGCAACCCAATCCATTTTATGGGGTATCTGGGAAGCTTTCTTGATTACCAATCTGTTCTAATGATGAACATAACATGGGAATATGACAAAGAACATAGACGCATAGGGTGTATGATACCATTTCACTGCTGGGTTTGAAGCGAAGAAATTAATTGCCGCAACTTGCAACCGTATAACCAATCTAAATGTGGAGTGATATGGATTGTTCCGGGATGTTCTTCTCCCCAAATATGGCATTTCATGGGTTAAGATCAATCCCTAAAAGGCCTTTTCCAGAAAATATATGTCGCACGCAATCTTGTTTTTGCGCTGCTCATTTGGACCGTCAGACATTCCCGTTCACCTCCATTAGGGTCAAACACATCGCACTTGCAAGGCTTTGAAACCTATTGACAAAGACTTTACCAAGCGAAATTGCTGCTTATACTCATACGATTTATATGATCTCATACAATTTATATCATCTCATATGTTGTTGCTTCTCCCTTTCAGCTTTGAGGTCGGATGAACCCAGTTGTTCTTCCCATGTGTGTCTTTTATTTATCCCCATTTTGTTGTATGGACAGCTTGTGTAAAAAAGGGTCATAAGATGTTTGAAGCTGCAGTCCACTTGCCCCGGCAGTTCGACCTCCATGTTTATCATGTCTTGTAGGAATGGTTATCCCAGGAAGATCCAGGAGGAATGTGCATCACTACCTGCCCTGAGGCGGAGCTGGGATCCACCTTGCCGTCCGAAGAGGTGGAGGTGGATGAGATCGTGTCCGTGGAGGATGGAGGATGCCTCCGGTTATTTAACCGTTTGTTCTGGGAACCATGGCCCATTTATAGATTATAAAACATATAAAAATGATGGGTTACCGGACTTAACAATGATTGGTGATTTTCCATATTTACGTCCAATTACCGGAGGGTAGCCACCCCAAAAAAGGCAAGGTAAGTTGGGAAGATGATGATAAACCAATAGATACCATTGGAATTTGAGGTCTGTTTCTGGACAAAGCCAAACCATCGGGTTGACCATGTACATTCTTGCAAAAGGGCTTTCACACAGAACCCTAAATGCTGTGGGAAATGAAAGAAAGGAAATGAAAGGAAATGAAAGGAAAAGTAAGGATTTCAATTTATTTCAATTTACTTTGAAATTAATGTCAATGGATTCTCCTTTTACCCAAAAGGAAATGAAAGGAAAAGTAAGGATTTCAATGCATTTCAATTTGCTTTCAATTGATTTTCCTTTATAACGTAGATAAAATCTAAGGATAAGTAGGAAACCCTATAGAAATCCCATAGAAATCCTTTAGAAATATCACAGAGATCCGATAGAAATTCTATAGGAAAGCCTTTTCTAAAGTCATTGCAACAGCTTTACCCAAAGAAGTGTGGGGAAAGCGTTTTGTTATTTTTTAAACCAAAATTTCTGAGCACAATAGGGTACCACCCAAACAATTCTATTATTGAGTATCTGGGCCAGTCATAAGCTACCCCCTTGAAGAATTGTTTGGGTGCTGTTTTTTTATTAAGGGCTTAATAAGAGACTGGTGGTTTGGGGAACCTTGCATTTTTACAATTTAAAATAGATTTGGCATTTCAAAAGTAAATGGACCAGGTTTGCCCAAAGAAAGGTGGAGAAAGGGTTTTTGTTATTTCTTACCCCAAAAGTTTCTGAGCACAATAGGTTACCACCAAAACAGACGCACGGTGAGATCGATTCAAGCCTCAAGCTCTCCGCTCTTTTTGAACGATGGCCGCGTCGGAGGGCTCGAGTGTTGCCAGGGAAGCAACAACAGCAGCCGAAGGGGTAACTCAGCTGATCCTTGCAGCTCTGCGAGCTGTTGCAAAGCCTACCATGCGGGACGAGCATTACACTCAGATTGCTGAGTTCTCCCCCGAGGACGTCCTTGCGGCCCTCGGCAAGGAAGCAATTGATCGCTTCTTTGATGTCTCCGGAGAGACAAGCCGCGAGCCTATGGAGTCACTGGCTGGCCACTGCCGATCATCAATCGCAGGTGGTGTGAGGTGCTACAGACAGAATTTGACTGTAACACTAGGAGCAGCCCAAAAGTGGGGCGCCGCCATTTTTCACCGCTCTTCCACATTCTATACGGGCGGCATGTCGGAGGCGTGCTCCTCTTGAGGCCTTCGGATGGAGGCCCGGGAAGGCCGGCTGCTTCTTGTCAACCCCCCGTTCTACACGGGTGGCATGAAACATGTGATCGGGCAGGTGATCGCAAGCTCGCCGTACGTAGCGCCCAGGACATGTATTCTTATGTCTTTGACAACACTCTCTTTGGAGAATGTCTTGGCATTGGCAGAAGGAATGAAGGACATCACTGTGTACGTCGGGTCCTCCGGCACAGTGACCGAACTGATGGTGTGCCCCGGAGCGGACCGGAAGTACATCTATGGGTCCGCAGGGCCATTGCTCGGGTTTGGATTTGGCGTCGAGAGGAAGAAGTTGACCCTCAAAGAGATAAAGAGTGGCTGAAGGTTGCATTTTAAGATTTCAAAATGTTTCTTGCTTTCAAGAGTAAATGGAATAGCTTTATCCAAAGGGGCTAGGATTTTCTCCATCCCACAAATTTTGGATATCATTTTGTTTCTCATGAAAAAATTGGACCTGAGAAAAAAAAAATGCACAATAGAGTATCTCTCAGGTCAGGGTCAGGTTGCTGAATTATTTTTGAAAAACTTTGCCCAATAGAGTACCATGACATTGATCGGCGTCCAACATTATATTACTTAGTTTTATGTATCTGGTCCTGTATAATTCTTTTTAGAGCTCTATTTTTACTAACCCACTGTACTGTATCAAAATGGCTTACGCTCACAGCTGACATAGGCAGACCTTCCACTCACTGGGCCTGAGCCGGTGGAGAATCTGGAGAGTCTCGAGGTCGATCCAATGGCGAAACCGGCCAGGTGATATTTGAGCAGCAACAATTGGAATGGTAGAGTGTATTGGTCAATGAAAAAAATCTATTAAAAAACAATATTTTCTGGATTTGTAGGTAGGTTGGTTGATTGATTGATTGATTCTTTCATTCATGCATTTATTCATTCGTCCGTTTGTTTGTTTAAAAACAGGGAAGAAGACAATCAAGGATCCAGATGCTCCAGTATATTTGATTTTGACCATGTAGGATCTGGAGGCTAGGCATGAACGCAGTCAATTCCCAAGATATGTGCCATGCTGCAATGCTGTACATAATACACATACCAACAGAATAGCTTGAGGAAAGGTGCGATCTAGTTGTATCGTACATACTTTCGATCAGCTTGCTGGGAAATTCTGTTTGTATCAACATGCTCCCAAAATTGGATGATTGGAAAATCTGCAGGAAACTCCTTTACTTGATGGTAAAAACCTGTGTTTCCGGGTAAGCGTTTCCGAGAGTTTCCCTGAAACCAATCCATTGAGTTCTTTGCAACATCGTCCAGCGAACAGTGTGGAGCATCAGAAATTGGAATGGCAGCCCCACAAGTTTCATCTAATTCTGATGGTAGTTTCGGTGATAGCGGTTAGGTGTTTCAACAATATGGCGTTGATTCTTCAAGTTCCAAGGTCCACATGTTGCAACTGGTCCTGAACATGTATTTTTGTTTGGAAGTGGCAGTGTTGGTATTTCTTCTCAAGTTGGGTTTTTGCCAATACCTTCGCCAAAAGTTCAGCAGATAGTGACACTGCGTCTGAGACCTCCAGCTTTGAAAGCTACAGCTCCGGCACCGAACTTGGGTGCCTATGCTAACTTGAACTTCGATGTCCTCGCCTTTGCTGGCCCTGTTAAAAACTCGAGATTTTCATGCCGGACTACAATAGGATACAGTCCAACAAGGCCACATCAACTTTCTTCACAATGACGGTTGTGCCAGTCCCAGGAAGTACGTCTCACCCATTCGCCTGTTGTTTATGATGTCACTATCTACTAATATATGGTTCATTTCTATCTATAAATATATTGCATGATTTGCATGCAGTTCGTGGTTCGTAAGGTCAATCTTGGCGAAATAGTTTGCTTATACGCTTCATGCATAGAATATTTACTAGATCACATACCCACAAAATGACCCAATTGTAGGTAAACACATGTAAACACTAAGTGGAGAGAGAGAGAGAGACTAAGTGAACCCTGAGGAATCTAGCATTTCCGTGTTTGCCATTCTGATGGGGCTATATATACCACCATACTGCCACCTAACCAGCTAAGATTCGCATCTATATCCCCATCAAAAGTATGTCCCCACTTTTCCCCCATTGGTGCATATATAGATATATATATATCACTTACATCTCATCATATTTATATTTTGTATTTATGTAATATATCCGTGCGTTTGTATATGCATGATCATGCTCACCTTAGAGTATTCGCACACTTATATACCTGGATAATCCACTATCGCTCGAAATCCGAAACAGCAATAATTGTCGCCGGTTGCCCAAAATATCGCCATTTAGAGCTTTTTTCGCTGTTTCAGTCTCCACATTTTGGGCTCTTTGCCGTTTCGTTGGGTTTTTTTTGCTGTTTCGTTGGGTTTTTCGCCGTTTCGAAACCGGCAAACACAAGGCGATGGAGAGAGAGAAAGGCAGAAAAACTCACAAGCAAAAAACAAAAGCTGCCAGCAAATATATCCTTATTAAATATAAGGTATGTCCAATTAGCGCCTGTTGTGGCTTCAACCAGGGAAGCACCTGTAAGGCCCTCCTGGTATATTGATACTGACCATTTTCCATGCTATTCCTGCCGGCATGTTCAGCGGAGGTGCCCGCGCTGGACGAGTCCAAGACGTTGCGAGTGAACACCGCGGAGAGCGTGGAGAGCGTGGAGAGGAGCGAAGAGGCGCCCTCTGGGTACGTGGCCCATGGAGGAGTGAAAAATGGGGATTTTACCTTGGGAAAAAGGTGATTCCACTGGAGAAAATTGAGGTGTACTAGGGAAAATGAATGAAAATGATGATTTCACTGGGGGAAACTTGTGATTTACCTCAGAAAAAGGTGGATTTGCCAAAACAAGCTAGCAGGGATATAGTTGGAATATGTTCAATACCATATAAGTGATGAACTCGGAACCCTGTTCTTAACCAATCACTATAGTGGGATGACAGAGGGTCCCAGAGGATTTTCAACAAGGCTCGAGTGGTAAATCCGATGATTAATGCAAAGGTAACGTTGGCTCACACCTGCCAAGGCACGCTAGAAGAATACTCGGCCAACAATGACCAACACACATGCAGCAAGCTGATGTGTAGCGGAAATTGTGTTTCGAAACGTGGTACAGAGGGTGTTGTCATGAGTCTTGCAAATCATCACCAACAATCCAACAGATATATGGATTGAATTAGAAGGGTTGATAGCTCCAGACATCAGTGTCATGGATGCCCTTGGGACCTGGGTTCTCCGGCCCGAAAGGTAGATCAAGTTCCTGCGATGATATGCGACATGTTCTGACTGAATGGGAAATCCCGGTTGCAAGACTGTAGCAGTAAACTAAGATACTGGTAGGTATAAATGTATAGAAATCTGTGTATTTATGATTTGTCTATGAACATTATGATTTCCTATAGCAAAGTGTGAATTTCCAGCAGGTACTCAGCTGCTTTTATGGTGGAACTCAACCTTGAGGCCTAGATGATTCACCCCTCGGAAATCCAGAAAAGGGCAATGGGAAACCTGCTAGATTCCTAAGAATGATAACTTATATTCTATATATTATACATATATATATATATTTATAGATTATATAGGAGGATCATCTACAAATGGATGATTTTCCATTGCTATGTTTGACTACCAAAGGTCCAGTAGATGGTCCGACCCAACTTTCAGCACAGCATCCCTTGCTGTGCTTCACAGTTGGCGAATTTCTTGGGCTTCATGAGTGCTTCTTTGGCAACTTGGGCCAAGTTGAGTTGCGAAAAGACGGAAAAACTGACAAAAATCTTGTCAAAACTTGGTGAATGGTCAATGTATGTTAATCAAAGGGGTATCTATGATATTCTATGATTATTAGCGTGGTATGTTTGTATCTAGTTTGCAATACAAGAACATATTGGGATATATCGGGATGTTCATGGTGACATTTGCAATCAATACATGGGGATATGCAAATATCATGAGGATCAATTGATGGATATAACGGGACGTCTGAACTAAAATCTGGAGGAATTGTGACAACCAAACAGTACGAGTCACGTGCAAAATGATGGTGAATGGAAAGGGAATCACCTCCAAAGGGCCGATCTTTTGAGTTGGTTGCATCAAAATCAAATCCCTTTTATACGTGTTAAGTGCCATAACTGTGGTTCATATCTACTTTACCCAGGTTAATGCATGGTGATAGTTGAAGATGTTGTTTCCATGAATGGAGGAATGTAGTGCAGGCAGATACGGTACATCCCGTTGTCCCACTCATTCTTTCCCTTTTGCGAGTTTGTTGAACTTATTGAATGATTTAGGAGGACATCTAACTTACAAGGGTCAAGGTCGTTTGAGTTCCATAGTATGCTTTTTTTGGGTAATCTTGCACATATAAACATACAGAGAGATACCTTATAATATATATATATATATAAATATAATTATATATATATGTGTGTGTGTGCACAGCATGATAGAGAATGTGAGTGTGCACGCCCGTGACTTTGTACACTGTAGGCTTTGACCATTGCTGAGGTGTAGACATAGATCGTGCAGTCTTTGCACTACTTGCATTTGAATGAGGAGATGCATTTCTGGTATTTGTTCCAGTGAAGTGTTGATTCCCAGTGGTGCGGAGGTTTGAAACATGAATTTGGATCAATCTCATGCCACTAAAACATATGATTTGTTGCAGCGCTTAAAGGCTTCACCATGTGACGTTCCCAGGATTCCACTTCGTTTCGAAAGGATGAGACCCAGGTGTGCGACCCTGTGTGGAAAGATGGATGGTTCTTGAAAGTGATTCCTCCAGCGATGTATGGGAATACATATGTTCAATTTCAATACGTTTGATTGAAAAATCCGCGTTTGAACATTTCATTCAATCCTATGATAGGGATCCAATTCTATACATTTTCCAACATTTTCCCTTAATTACTGTGGACAGTTCAAAGGCTTTGCCCCTAGAGTTTGACCCATACCTAGGAATGTTTCTGTCTTCCTACCTTGACTGACAGGATAGTCCCCGTGGCATATTCTTTCTACGTTGGGCCAATCCGGAAAACAAACGTGTAGGAAAAAAGGACAGACTCAAATCATTGTGCTCATCCATAAGGGGAGGCTACCATCCATAGATGGAGGCCGGGGGATTTCTCACTCTAGAATCTCTAGATATGTAAAATACGCTACAAACATCTACAAACACTGCACAGAATCTCAAGATGTGTCCACAAGTCACAAGTTCCAAATCAACATGACATACACATGGCGTTGGCTTCTAATTTCTCCCCCTGGTCTTGTTGGTCTCCCCATTTATCGCCTCATCTCAGCCGCCAAGGTTCCTGCTCAGGATGCAGTGAACGTTCCGGAGAGGGTCACTTCAGGGCGATTTCTCGTCGGGAGCGAGGCCGCGCGTAGCGGGCTGGCGTGCTGCGGCCATTTCTATCCTCAGAAATCTTGGAAACAGTAGATTGTAGTTGTGGCATGAAAACCATAAATGACACCCTTAAATTCCCAGAACGATTTTGTCAGATACCCTCTGGTAAACTGGTAAACTAACATAACTATGGATGAAAATCACAATTTTTAATGAGGGTATTTGTTTCAGAGGGATAGCTACGTTAGTTTACCAGAGGGTATTTGTTTCATTGGGATAGCATCGGATGTATGATAGCTCCACCAGTCTTTTCGACATTTGGCAGGTACTGTACTTTGTCGCATGTGCTGTTTGCGAACAAGACACAAGATGCAAACAAAGTGTTTGGGCACACTTGTTTCCACCATATTGAAACTGACCTTAGCAAGACATGTAGAATTATTTGTCTTACTATCAGTTTTCGGAGGCATACCTGGCCTTGGCCCTTGCCTCGCTCAAATATACCACGATATTGATTCCAGACGGACAGGACTGATTGGCTGTTGCATCCTTCAAGATGCGTTTCAATTTAGGGCAGTGACCCTTTGAGTGCATTATTTGATACTTGCTTCCCGCTTGATTTTGAATGACTCAACGGAATGCCACAATTGTTCACGTGAATAGTTTCAACTCGAATATATAGAGGTTTCCTAAAATGGGGGTACCCCTAAATCATCCATCTTAATAGGATTTTCCCTTATAAACCAACCATTTTTGGGAACCCCCATTACTGGAAACCCCCATATAGTCAAATGAAGAAATGCAGTATGGAATCAGAAAGGTTTCCTGTGAAATGATCCCTTTAACCAATTCCGGGATACATCCTCATAGCCAATGGCAAAAAGGGTGACAGTTTTAATCCCACAACAAAATTTGTTATTTCTTATATTTATATGTTATATACGCACATCGTTTTTTTTTTTTTATGATGTTTATGTATATAATTCTGAAAACTGTTGGCTATGTTTGGGTCGGTTGAAGCTACCACCAATGGACACAGCCAGGCCTTGATTGAAGACGCTTTTACAACGTCATCATCCACGGCAACTCAGCAGATGGTTTGTTTCATGTTTGGAGGTACAGTAATTTGCCTGAGTCCATGGTTCGAACTCATTTAGCCCGTTAAAGCATTGCACCCAACTCCTCCAGTTCTTGCAGGCCGAAAGCTTGTTTTTTTTTTGGGGGGCCCTGGTTTTTCTAGAAAGATTCGAAAGCCCCAAGTGTGGATACCCATGCATGGTAGCACCATGATTCACAGATGCTTAAGGGTGTTTTTTTGAGATTTCTTCGAAAAATTATGAGGTAAATCTTATGGGCAATCTATATATTTGGAGGATCATCCCATCGTCCTGGCGACTGGGACTGGTAACCCTGTGGCTTGTCCCATGGGTGAAGTAACCCCAGCTGCAAAAGCCAGTTTCAAGGCGCTGTTCCGCAGTTTGGAATTGCTCAATTGGTGTGACAACTCAAACATATAACTATAGTGTTTATTATATGTCTGTGCTTATGGGTGTTGAATCATGATATATCTACGGTTCCCGGGGGTTCCAAACCAACATCACTGGTAGACATCGCCTTGTACCGGGAGTCCCACCAGAGCTCCTGAGGCCAGGAGACCCAGCACGGAAGGCTCCTACGAACAACGGAGTCGAGGTGCAGCCGCAGCTCCTGGCACTAATTCATTTTTTATGCGTTACTAATGAATGCTGAATAGAATCAATAAAGCTTAATAGTGGTTATAATAATGGTTAAACATAATTGTATGCCAATTGCAGTATATCGTTGCTTACATTTGCTTGCATTTGCTTGCATTTGTGTATTGTTGTAGATTTTGGAACCAAGAGCAGATGAATTATGTCGCATGGGCAGGGGGCAGACATTGGATGGCCCTTGAAATGGCCATGGCTCTAAGTATCACCCCCAACATGGATGGTTGAATACTAATTACACATTTGTCGGCGACTAGTATGGGTCAAGATGGTCAAGAACCTCACACACGAGTGAACTCAAAAATAGTTTGCAAACGGATGTTCATCCGGCAAACATACGAGAAAACTTAGCTTTTCATGCGTTCCTGAGTGACAAATTTGGGAGGTCCATTCCTCTTTCTTGAGTCAGACCCAAACTCTCCAAAACAACATCCAGGCATTCAAAAACGTGTCAGCTGGGCACCCTTGATGCGCAGCGCGGCCAAAGAGGAGCTTTGGCCTTTTGGGGGGATGGTCGAAAAGTTCTGGGGGTCAAAAATTGTAATGCTCGAAATATTGACGGAGTTCAACCTTTTGTTTGAAGAGGACCTTTTTTCAAGGTCATGTGCAAAACTATCATGTTTGTAATGTGAGTTTGTTTTCTTCCTGGGACGGTGATAGGGCGACAGCAAGATAGAGCAAGAGCAACAAACATGATCTAAATGCAGGGTGAAATTGACGGTAACATTTTGTAACACCCAATTTTGAAAGGATAGAACCACAAAATCCAAACTAAATACCATTGAATAATTGGAAATTGATCGCGTAAAAGACCAATGAACCAGGATGAGCTGCTCCACCCTTCTGGAAATTGGGAGTGCTTCGGCCATACGCAGAGTTGTTGTTTCACATTTCTTGCTATCCGGTTTTCGATGGTTTGTTCTATAGATGCAGAAAGATACTGATACTAACGCTAGGGTTAAGTCGTATCAGCTTGTGAAAGTCGTATCGGGAGGCCGTGCGCCTGGAAAAAGTTGAATTTTGACATCATGACAATATTTNATGACAATATTTAAGAACCGTATTATTTCTTTGTTTTGGAGCCGTGCGCATGGAAAAAGTTGAATTTGTGTACTTTGACAATTTTTTTGCAATTATATTGATCAATCTTTCAATCGGGCGCGCTGGTTGCTGCTTGCCTGCTGCTGGTTGATTGGTGCTGCTTGTTGGGTGCTGCTTGCCTGTTGCTGCTTACCTG
>BGPT01000283.1:269801-329100 GCA_003297045.1 Symbiodinium sp. clade C Y103
CCAGCCATAGATTTGGCTGCGGGAAACAGGGGGGCCTATAACCCTATATCAAAGCCCCGCCAAGAGGATTTGCTACAACTTACCCATTTGTCAACACAATTTTGTTGAAAGTTGCTACTTTTGGCAACATATACATGTGAGTCTCTTCGCTGTGCACAGTANTCAACACAATTTTGTTGAAAGTTGCTACTTTTGGCAACATATACATGTGAGTCTCTTCGCTGTGCACAGTACTTGGGCTAGATTAGGAGTATATAGCGCACAAACTGAAACACTCTGTGCCATGGTGTTTGGCCTCTAAGATTGTATCATTGTATATGCCAACTTGGGGCTNAGTATATAGCGCACAAACTGAAACACTCTGTGCCATGGTGTTTGGCCTCTAAGATTGTATCATTGTATATGCCAACTTGGGGCTGTACCAATAGGATTTTATTCTGACGGGATGATATGGAAAACAGCTGTCTTCAAGCCATGCCATTTGGATTCTCTGCAAATTTTGACTTTGGCAACAACGTTTCTATGATTTTCCCTGGTGTGCGCAGTGCTTTGGCTACTTTTTGCTATATGCATCATTACAGGTGAAGCAGGCTGTGCCATGGTGTTTGTTCTTCCCTGATGTGACTTTCCACCACCTGATGTGACTTTCTCTATCGACGCTGTGCCATGGGGATGTTGTGACTTTTCCCGCCTGATGTGACTTAAGTACGGTGTTAGTATGTTCTGAATATCCCACTAAAAGTTATACAAACTCGTTGCAGGGGATCCGGTATGGTGAACCATTCGGATCCATTTATGATACTTTCATATACCTTTTGGCTCATGGGATTACTGACCCGTTTGTGAACGAACCAGGGATCGCCAAACCACCATTTGGAAAGCATCACTGCCAAAATTCAATGCAGGAAAAGGCTCCTGGATGCTCCTGGCTAAAAGAAAAACAAACAAATTTTGTCAACGACATTTCCCTAGGCATCTTTAACCTGATCCAGTGAACATCCATGGACATGTAGTGAACCAAAAAATCCCAGGAGAAGAAACTTCCCATGACCCCGCTGATCACGCGCGTGAACACCGGCACTTTGCCACGACCATCTTTGCCGAGGTCGGGTGGAACGAAGCCATGGTTGGACTGATCTACCCATGGGGTAAACACAGGGAAAAATGTGGAACATGTCCCTGGGAAAATGATCTACAAAAATGGAAAGTGCTCCATGTCTATAGTAGTTTTTACGGGAGGGTTTCATTTTCTCTTCAAGACTTTGAGACTGTGAACAGCTTCCAGAATTTCCGGGTCCGGAATCTTTAAGGGATCAGTGGCCCTATCCAACCCTTTGGATTTGTGCGTTTTTCTGCCAATGTTTTGGTCATGTTTCTTTTAACGTGCTTTGTTAACGTGTTGGGTTTCCATACCTGCCAATTGAAAGTCATGGTCTCCCACTGTAAGACCATTTGCAATATCACAAAAGCAAGCAAAAGGCAAAGACTCACTGTGAACTATTACTTTTTCTGTTCCTATAGCTGTGTATATACACTTAAGAGTTTCCGACAAATGATTTGGGACCCCGGTGCCTTTTGAACAAATCACAACAACGGGCAAATGTCCAACATGTGTTATTCCCATCTTTTGCCATAGCCACAAGATTATGCCCCCGCATTACAAGTTGCTTCAATACAATTCTGACCATATTGGATCAACATAAACCCTGGTGAATTAACCTAGACCTGTATATATATATATACACATTAGATACATATTTATGTTATACTTATTTATACTCAAAAACCAACTTGGCAAACTTGGGGGCACCACTTTGCAGGATGAAAGCGGTTTCATGTTTCTGCCGGAAGGCGTCCTACAACCAGCAATTTGGAGAGTCTTCGGAAGGGGTTGGATGAGGACGAAGAACAGATTGAGGAGAGACAATGGACAGCCCTGGTGGATGGTGAGGTTTTATGCTCAATCTCTAGCCGCTGGTCACAAAAGGTATAATGATGTATAATGTGGGATTCTCCCGATGCCATACATCTACCATTTAAATGGGAATCAGATCATCAGATCCTATTTGTGTAAATGTTCGTAACTCAAACATGCGTAACTCAAACATGCTTGAGAATGAGAGGGGGACAGAATCCAAGCAGGAGACCATCAAGTTTAGTGATTCTTGGGTGCCCAAGTTGATCTATTTACCAAAGCTCCGAAGGACCAAGATCTTTGGTCCAGTCACGTCAAGTCCCGGCATGTTTGCTTGTTATTGGTTTTGATCTTCTCATTTCTTGCAGTATGATCTATCATGATCTATCTCAACATCTCTTTGTTACATAATCCTACTTGTGCTGGTTAATTTGCAAACTGTGCGGTTGTTGCATTTTTTTGTTTTCCAAACTAGTTTTGGTTATAATCGTTACATCTACTACATGGGCGTCCGTTCAGTCGTCGATTCTACTCCAGTTTGATGATGATTATTGGCCAGAGGAGCCACCAGTGGCTGTTGCTGTCGAGCCAAGCTTCTTGGAAGGCATTGGAAGGCAGTGGTAAATTTACAGTTGAACGTAATTGATAGTTAAACTGAAACTATATTTAAATATATATATATATATATATTTATATGTACATACACAGACACACACACACATATATATATATATACTATATATATACATACTATATATATATATACTATATATATACTATATATATACTATATATATACTATTATTATTTTGTTATTATTGTTATTATTATTATTATTATTATTATTATTATTTTTATTGTTATTATTATTATTCTTATTATTCTTATTATTATTATTGTTCTTATTATAATTATTATTATTATTGTTATTATTCTTATTATTCTTCTTATTATTATTGTTCTTATTATTATTACTATTCTTATTTTTATTATTAGTATTATTATTACTATTATTGTTATTGTTATTATCATTGTTATTATTATTATTGTTATTATTATATATATATATATTTATGTCATTTAGTAAAGGGTTCCACCACCAACGGCAAAGCGCGAGAATGCGCCTGATGTCCCCCTTTCCGGCCACTGATGTTCATATATCATGTTTAAGATCGTATATATAACTATTCTACTGGAAATCCAGGCCCCAAAGTGAATCATATTTCTTTGGCCAACAATGGGCTCCCTGTTGATGGTGTCATGTGTCCCCACAGTGCGTATCAGTGTTTTAAAGTACCTATTGGGCCCTAATGAAACTTGACCCCCAGAGCGCCAAAATTTCACCCCAACATGCTGGTGGTTTTTGCTCATGATCATGACAATTTACTGTAAAGTTCCGGGCAGCGTGCCCCAGATGTGTTATGATGGCCCTTATTCAGAAAAAATCAGAAGGCTATGGCATTTCGCATCCCACGGGCATCATCCAGTGACGCCAAAATAAAGCCAGCAGACCTCCGGAACATAGCCGACATAAGCCATTTCAATGCGATTCAAATAGGGTTTGCACGAGGATTTCCAAATCATGCGACGGTGGAAGGAACTTGGGGTACAGGAAGGGTCCCCGAGCTATGCTCGGTGCTTTATGTAACCCTGTCTAGATCTATCCACCATAACTCCAACAGCCTAGTTATAAACCAACTTAGCCATCAGAAATCAACTATCTCAACTCTAAATCCTCCAATTAATTCACATGAAACAGATTAAAAATCCATGAAATCCACGTGAAATGACACGGGTTGTTGGTTCAATCCCTAAAATTCCTTGAGAAATCTCTCCATGTATCGACTCACCAAGGCCCCGTCGTCCCCGTCGTCCCCGTCGTTCCCGTCGTCTCGCGGCCGCTGATGCTTCCGGCAGGATCCAGCCGCGGAGATGGATGGCAGACTTCAGACTTCCCCATTTTTTTGGAGTTCCAAAATGAGAAGTTGAACCAACTCTAGGTTTTTACCTTGACTCTAAGTTATTTTTAGTGAACCGTTTTTATTTTGGATGTGTAGCTTGGACCCTCATTGCTACCAAGGAAGAGTATTTTGTGACATTTTGTGACATTGTGTTGTCCTGGTTTTCTGAATAAAGACCGGCAGATTAATCACATGGCAACACACGATTCCATTTCCCCACCTACTCAATAAATCCACCAAGCGTTTTTTGAGAAATGAGAGTTATAATTGGGCGTCGTTTTAATAAGCACCATGAATCAACCTCTGGCTGTCCAGGCTGGAGCAAACAGCCGGACAAGGCGCCTTGGTGGCAGGGAACATGGAAAATGCTGGGGGACAGCGGGAAAGCTGATGAAAGATGATGAAAGCATTGGTATTTGAGACCCAGATTTATTATCGGGTTTACCTCACTAATCAGTTGAATTCAAGGCCCTTGTCAGCGTCCAAGGTGCCTGCCTTTCAGACACCACGCGCCTTGGCGTGCGCGGAGGGATGGTGTAATGTTTTCTTGGTTCGAATTTAAAGGGATTTGAATGGGAAAACATGGGAAAACATAGTGATATTTCATAGAGGTTTATACAATGGAAACCATGGAATGCAAATGGGATTTAAGCATATATAGCATTCACCTTATCCGGTGTATGTTTATCTTTTGGTAATCAAACATGGCTGGAAAATTACCCATTTAGTTCAATGATTGTCCCAGTAAATGCCCATTTGGTTCTGGGATTTCCCAGCTGGCCATGTTTGATTATCAGATGGTATAAAGTTGTTGTACGTTTCAGCTAAGATCAGGAAAGTGTGTGTTTTCTTCCCCCGAGCAGTGTTTAAAGGCAACATAGGACCAAACAAGCCTCCAGAGCTAGTTTGCCACAGATTTTGTTATGCTTGGGTGAGCATGATCTGAAAGCAAGGCCATCAACATAGACCCTAGATCACTTAATTACAAACTATATCTACAAGGCGCCTTCAGAATGCGCCGCTCAAGCAAACATGACAATGTCAAGACCTTGGGAATCCACATGCAATTGATTGCAATTGTTTGTTTATTTACTATAGTGATAATTTGGATGTCCAACTTGCCAAGTGGGCAATTGCCAATTTATCCCATTTACATGTTGGATGCCACCGCTGCAGGACAGCTTTCGGCACCTTCGAACGCCCCCGAGGTGCTTGGCTTGGCCCATTCGTACAGGGAGCGGGCAACATGTTGAAATTAGAAGTTCCTGAAAAACACTCATGTGAGGAGGGTAATGTATTCAAATCATACCATAATCATAATAGTGAAATTATATCTGGTTTTGCCATATTACTACAATTTTTCAGGGGTATACCACTGAAACCTTAAGCAGGGACCGAGGGACGTGTTTTGTTTTCAGCAAGCTCATTGCTACCAAATGATGTGTGTCAGGAGGGGTTCATCGCTCATTTCGCTGTGGCTCCGTAGTTCCTTGAGCCGCCACGGTTTGCACGCGGTCTGCATCATGGAAGAGAGTGAAAAAGACGAGAAAGCAGGCGGCTGTCTGACTGCCAGATGCTTTTGAATGTCAATTTGTGTTCCATTCTGAAGTGTTCATACTTCAGAGCTTCAGTACAACACCAGCCGTAGCAGTTAACCAGTGCCATTTTCATGATTCATATACTATCAGTATCTATCAGTCTCTATCAGTATACTCATGTAAACACCATGGGTTACTGATCAAAGGGTACCCTTTTGATGGGATCCCCAATCCTCCAAGAAGATATACCGCTGTTTTTCAGAATGACAAAGCCATTTTCATGGCCGCATCAGATGGCCCTCCGTGGGAGGTGAAATTGTGGCGAAGAATGAGGGGAAGAAAGGCGCCCCTGGCGGCCCTCCTCCACACCACTTCCAGGTGCCGATGGCGGTTTCGATGATACGAAAACTTGGATGACATCGAAACCAAGAAAATGGTAAGATGGATCTCTAGACCAAGTTTTGGAAGCTGTTTTACTTATATTATCTTATATTGGCATCTGGGTATGCACAGACACACACACACACATTGTTGTGTGTGGATGTACAGGTTCTGGAACGGCCAATGATTGGGCCCCGTCCACTTCAGCTACTGAGGCCATCGTTCTGGATAAGATCGATCCGATGCTGGGCTCAAGGGCCAAGGGTATCCTAAGGGTCAATTGGGTTGGTGAACGTCTTACTTTGTTGTGTTGTGAGCACCACTTTTAAGTAGCTGTTGGCGATTGTATCCCCAAAAAGTTGGGAGATCGGGGTGATGTTGAACTATAGGACATGCGCCAACCCCTTTGGATCTAGCTGGTAGTTTCACCATGACCATCCCATCCCCATGTCACCAGGAACCTCTTCCTGGCCCGGCCGGAAAATCTCAAGAAGCCCTGGCCCATGGCGCGGGCGGTCTTTGGCGGTCAGGCGCTATCCGATAGATCGATTCAAACACCCCAGGTCTGTGACCATCCCTGGAATGGATTTAGTAAGGGCTTACTGACCATCAACCACCACTACTAAGGGTGAATCTTAAACATCTGTTATTTTAGGGAGGAAACCTTTGAGGGGTGGGGTTGGTCAAATTTGTGTGATACAAAATGATACAGAGATGTTCTTTGTCCAGTGCAGGATCCAACGAAATATGGGGAAGCTTTAAAAAATCTTCATTGATGACCTGCGATGAATAGAGACATCACCAGAGAAAGTCACGATTTAAATCAAAGGTTCAGGGTTGAACATGGATCTAGACTGGTTGGTTGATGAATGATGATGAGAAAAGAAGGTAAACCCCTCATTGTACATACAGAAGTGGGTCATGGAGATTAATATGCCAAAACGACAATTTTCTTGCCAGAATGACATTGAGTAACGAACATTAACGCACAATTTGCAGGGGATATCGCAGATCTCCGGGACGAACTCTAGTGTCCGTTCAATGCCCAAACTGGTGAGCTATGCCCCTGAAGGTCAATTGAGGTATATATATATATATGATTATATGTATATGTACGGTAAATACCTTAAATTGAGGTAACGTACTATGCCATGCTATCGGCTTGGGGAGGCATCCTTTTGAAAGAAAGCATACAGCATACATGGCAGGAAGGTGCCCCGAAATCATAAGTTGGTTCATCACCCCATCTAATTACTAATTCCTTCGATATTTACACCACAATTGTCATAACCCCAAGTCAACCTACTTGTAAACTTATATAACTTTGCTGTCCAAGGCGGGGCCTTACTATAGACATTGAATGACTTTAACCTCAAAACAAGGATTGGTTTTAGGAATGCCATCTCTTTAACATGCAACGCTCTGATTGTTGGCAACGTGGGATATCAGTCGGCCTTGTTTTTGACCTCAGATGAGTGCGTGCTGATGGAGTTGCACTCGTGGACAGAGAGGCTTCACTGGTATCAACTATTGTGCCAACCTTGTGGTGTTCATTTCACCGTTTTCTTTCAATCTATTTTTGAGATTTAAGGCTATGAGTCAAAATTGGCTACCCCAATGCTTAGATGATTAATACTGAAAATAGACTAAAATTGACTAGAATCATCTAAAATTTGTGGTGCCCTTCGGTCTTAGATTTTGATCCATTCCCATCTCCCAATGTTCGCAGGTCTTGGGACAGGCTCTCGCCGCGGCCAGTCAGACAGTGGAGCCTCATCCTATGGGTATGACATAAGGGAAATTGATGGGACAAACTGTGGGAAATGAAGAATAAGTATTGTGTTTTTCCTGGTGAAAATCGCCATTTTTAAGTGGGGTATAAATCAACATAAAGCAACTGTAAATCACACATGTTCAATAGCAAACTCTTAAATTACCAGAGGGCTTGGGAACTGTACTGGATTTTTATGGATAAACATTGGGGAAATCTGGGAGATGGATTGGGATTATGGGAAATCTATGGGAAAACTTGCTGAAAGGATAGGCAAATATGTGTTTTTTAGAGGCTCTAAGAGGAGATTGGCAAGGATGGGCGAAATTACGGGAAATTATGGCACAAAATATGGGAACCTATGGTACAATGATCATCAAGCAGTAGATGGGTTATCAAACACGGCTTGCGGGAAAACCCATTGTTCAGTGCGATGATTTTGCCAGCTAGAACCTTTTATTTGCATAAGGACTCCACAACCAGAAACCCTACTGCAACAGGACAATCTCGAATGCATGCTTAATCAATTCAGATGCATTTTGCTTCAGAAGATTCCCCAGCCATGATTTCAACCATTTGGGTGAGCAAGGGGCAAGGGGCAACAGCGACATGGGATGGTTCCCCAATTCAGCAGGGCTTGACGATCATCCATGAGCTGGGAATACCTATCAACCAAGCAGTAGTTCATGAAATGACAGGTTGAGCAACCCCGTAAACATCAAAATTTATTTTCATTTATTGTTATTGGTTATATTCCCCACATCTTCCCACTATATTTCCATGATATATTCGCATGCTCAATTTTGGTACCACCAGCCAAAGCTGTCCCTGTGATGCTATTTACGGGATCATCCAAGGTAGATGGGCTCTCAGTACATAGCTGCTCGGTTGCAACCTGGAGCCTTTTCGAAAACATGCCAACTGAGCCATGAAAAACAGAACCTGGTTGGGTTGCTTATTGTAGGGGATTGTGCAGTACAAACTGCCAATTGGTAGGACCTTTTTGCCAATCAGTATCATGGAATGTCGGAAGGTTTTTCTCCCCTTGGCTCAAACACACACCCACCAATATGTATTGGATAGGATTCTGATAGGATGTATGGGTATATCATGGTACATCTAGGAGTTTGTTTTCCTTTCCAGACAACAAATACCTGGTCATACTGTAGATATTTTAGATATTTGCTCTTGCTTGGGATGACTTTGCTTTGCGGCCGTTTTTCATGGACACATCACTCCGATTCTTCAAAAAAAATATCATTCTGCAAGTCCTTCAACATGGTCCATGCTGAAAAATTACTGCATGTTACTGCAACCCCCTTTTTAGCCACATACCTCCGGACTGCCGTTGGCCCCCTGCACATATTTCTCCCAAATGACCTCAGGTTTACATGCTTACTTTGTGAGGGCTGGTCAGCCAGATCATCCCATCATCTATGCAAGGGGGCCCAGAGCTTGAGAGGCTGGTTTCGGATTTTTCGCCTACGGGATGTGCATGGAATCAGCACACAGTTCTATGACTATGTATGGCGTTACATTGCATACAGCTTCTTGCTTGCGATATGTTGTGAGTCTTACCCCCGAGATTGTTGACAGTGTTTGGTTTGGCTGATTGAATCATATAGGTCCTCATTGTTTGTGCGCCAATTTGATTATCATCTATTTACAATACATTCCAATTGGGCTGGCCCGAATTTGCTAATTAGTACGGATATGATTGTACAATAATATACATCCATCTACAACATTGTCTATATAAATGCCAATGCAAACAAACATGTCGAGTGTTGTTATGTGTTATTATAAATTATCTCAACTTTCTCAAATCAATGTTGTTTGTTTGCTCGCATGTGAAAATCGACTCCCCATATGGTCTAATTTCATCCATTACTTGTATTCGTCAAATTCTCAAGTTCGGCCAAAATCCACAGCCACCGTTGAACAGTGAAGTTTTGGCCCCAATCCATCCACTAGACATTTTTTCGTTTAACCCTCCACACATCTCCAAACTATTTCCAACATTTGCATGCCTGTTGTTGCCAGTCAAATATAGATGGATGAATCGATGGATAGATGGATAGAATGATAGATGGATAGATGGACGGATAGATAGACAGACAGACGGACGGACAGATATAATATATGTATGTATATATCTTTAAATATGTATATATCGATTATGTATATTTTTAGATGTCTCAGTTAATTCTTCAAAATTTGCCCGCTTGACTTCACGGCACCCGCACCGATGTGCAGCGATTTTTCACAGGACGTGCGTCGCATCCGCGACGGCAACAGCTTTGCGACGCGCTCCGTGGCCGCCAAGCAGGAAGGTCAATGGACGCTTGGGCGCCATTGCGGATCCAATCCTGCTGATCAAATGGGTGTGTTTGAGAATGGGGTGTACCTCCAAATAACAATTTCAATAGAGAAAATGATGATTCAGCACTGGATTGTGGGGTACTCCATTTTCGGACAAACCCAAATGTTCAGTTGAACCAACATAGAATTCCATATAATTCCATAGAAGAAAGGATGGAAAAGAGATGTTTCAGCAAATATAGAGAAATATAGCATGAATCTCCAGTGCCAAAAAAAAATGCGAAAAGGACAGAATATAATATGTACAACAAATGATCGGACAATCATGGACAAGCAATATAGAGGAACTGCAACCAAAATGCAGATGCGGTCCCGGCACTGTCTCATGCCTCCGCAGCATTTGCTGCTGCTCAAGCACCTCGACTTCCTGTCCCAACGCGACGAGAGAGGACGAGCGCAGTGAAAAAATGCCCGCCATGGCCCCTTTGACCCGACGTAAGTCCGTTGCTTTGCCGATGGCTCTTTTGGTCATGGCCTGTGTCATGATGCCGTTCCTTGGATGGCGAGGGGAGCAGCTCCGATTGGATCCGGATCCGAAAAGAGACTACAGCTTGAAACCATGGTTCTAACCCAAGCTTGCAAACTGGGTGCATCCAAAAATCTCCAAATCAGTCCAAATATATCTATATACATTTATTCAATCTATGTATATATATATATATAAATGCAAATTATACATGATTTTATCCAATCAAATTTAATCTAATCTAATCCAATCTAATGGTACTTAATTTCCCTATCTAATATATAACAATATGTTTATTCATTCACCTATCTATCGTTTTATTTATCTTTATTTCTATCTATCAATTGTTAAGTTGCTTACCGAGCTGTTTGCAGACCCCCCCTGGATTCTGCTTTGGAAGAAGGGTTTTGCACTTCGACTGTAAATGGTAAAACCCTTCTTGGGTACTTGTGCCAAATAAAACGGAAAAAACTCTTCTTTCAGATTTGAGGGGTGCCCAGGCGCCGGCCGCCTGCTGCTCCTTCAAGATCAAAACTGCGCAAACCGCAACTTCAGTATTGTTGCTGAAAGAGACATCGCCACACCATCAAGTTTCAAGTGGGAACTATGGTTATTAGGTGGATTATTTATGTTTTGGTCACACGAAATTCCATAAAGTTCATTGATTGAAATGCCATATGGTCCTAAAATCTAAATTACTCATACTTGTTGGGCTATCAGCCTGCATCCAATTTCAAAGTTACATATGATATCATTTGACACTTTTTAGGCATCGCCTTTTGCCCTTCCATGGCCTTCTGTGGCTGCTCCAGCGGCTGCCAATGAAAGCAGCCAACAAGTTTTCAAGGCACAAGGGTATACTGGGCTATCGGGACCTCATAATTTTGGATTACTTTTAGGGGATAGATAGGGAAGGGTTGCGTGCCACTCTTTGTGCTACAACTGCAAACTGAGTTGGAGAAAATTTGTGGCTACAACTGCACACTGAGTGGGAGCAACTCAGCTCATTGCGAGAAGAATTTCAACACGCAGCGAGCATCTTTGGCGAATATCCAAAGCAATTCGAGTTTGAGGAGCTTGCAGCGAATGCATTGTGTAATGTCAGCTGCCAAAAGCACCAAGGAGTGGCAAACTGGGCCCTTGGGTCAGACCCTCCTATGATGAATATGCTCACGGCATCGGCAAACACCTTTGCTGATGGCCAACGAAACTTCCGGCATCTGTGGATGGCCGCTGACTACGTTCATGAGCCCAAGTGGACCACCATTGTTTGGGCTGAACTGGAAAGATCTACCGAAGGTTCTGGTGGCGTCTGTGAGCGAGCTCGTGCGATTGTGGTTTGATCTCATCTATAGCTATTTGTTCGTTTCATGTAACTGGTAAGCCATGTGTGTTGTTCCATTTGCCTTTGGGTGCCCTGGGGTGCACTGGTGCACTGACCACACCGTTGAACTTCATTTTTTTTGGGCACAAGCAACTGTGAAACATGGGTTGGGTCACCTTTTACCTTTGATGAATCGATGGGCACGGGTCGAAATTAGGTACCCCAACAAATAGATGGTTATATAATATTAAAAGTCATATATTATAGTATTATAATTATAATTTATGTATATATATATATTACTATATTATTATGATTCTTGATCCTGATCTGATCTGGACCTGCTGGTCCCCAGGTTTCATAGCCAATAATGTAATGTAATACAACAATAATGATCATAAACAGTTCCAAAATACTCATTCATGAATCATGATCATGAACCAACCTAATCAATGATTAATGTGATGTGTTTTTAAAGAATTCATTTTCGGGCCCCATCACCTGTGACGGAACATTACATAAGCGTCTCAGATGTTATGATAGTCCAACCTCAAGGTCACTGGGTGTCGGGCCATGGCAGGGCCAGGGTGGTGGTGACAGAGACCAAATCAACTGAACTATTGGATATTGCTGGCAATAAACATCCAAAATCAAAAAGTAAAAAAGTAGTATACAAACACATAGGATTAACTAGGGATAGTATGGTATAGTATATATGTCCTGGCATTCTGAATTTCAATATAATGGATTTTGCATGAGGTGGTTCTTCGGTCGTCAGCAGTATTTGGTAATAGCATTTGGGACCTATGGGACATGTCGGACATGTGGAACTGGAAACTACATTGATCCGCTGTCGCCTTTGGAGGCGACGGCATTGACAACATGAGAAAATGAACTCGCCTGGCACTTTCTGATCTATGAGTTCGAGTTTCTGAGAATCTTTCATGGACCCGGAGGCGTGGTAGCTTTGTGTATTGGATAATTACACCCCGCCAAGAATGTAAATTAGGTATTCTTCAATGTCCAGTGTCATGTCAAGTGTGAGTGTCAGTGTCCAGAATGTAACCAAAAAAACATAGAAACAGTCAAATGTCAAAGGGACTGGGACCAGCATTCCGATTTCATGTGTGTCATCCCACGTGTGTTTTTGCGCCGATGACTTATATAAATCATTGAGAAGCACTAGGGTCTGCTACCCACTAGAGACTGCGTGCCACCTGACAAGATCTTAAGTGTTCAAAGACACAGTCGTTTTGGGGATGAAATCGATTCAAAAACATATGTTCCTTGGCAGTTGGCAGTATCTTAAGCCTTAATAATCCAGCCTGAAGCAACAAGTCAACAAGTTCAACAAGCCTTAAGCCTGGCAAGCCTGAACTCGACTGGCCAATAGCCGATATCGTGATCCTGCTGCCAGCAGCCAGCTTCGGGGATCATGCCCATCGCAGACAAGGGATCAGTTTCAGCAGTGTCTGCACTGGCAAGGCGTCATTGAGGCTAGCGACCCACAAGAGTGTCCGACAGTACCGCTGCAAGATGTGCAGCGAGTGACTTCGGGACTGCTTCATACTGGAAGATGGCACAGGACCAGACTGGGTCTGACCCCCGCAGGAACATGGACATTCAAACCAACAGTGGAACACTGCCGCGAAGAGATCGAGGTTTCAGGGGCTGTCAGCGACAGAAAGTTCCGGATTCCCGCGCAGTTTCCATCAAACTTCAACAGTTGGAAGCCGATTTGGCCACACAGACACAGAAGTACGGCCCAGCCAACAAATTGGAACCTAAAGATAGAATGAAGCAGTAAATCCAATCACTAATCCAATCCAATCATCCCCAAGCCACAGAATGTAACAGACTAAACAATATGATATGATATGATAATTTCCGGGTGTTTGCAACATCAATCATCAATCATCAATCAATCAACTACTGAACAAGTTTCCCCAGACCCCAGAATGACTGGGAAATAAATCCAACCAATACCCAGCACTCAGCAACTACTCCCAGCATATTTTATTCCTTGCGGAATCTGATGGAATCCAATCTCAGTGGACCCCCTTTCCATGGTAAGGCAACTTGTCGAGAAATGATTGCACTGCACAGATTTCTCAGGTGAATTGCGAGTCTCACAATCATATAGTCATACAGTCAAGGCACATGGAATCGGAATTTGGATTAATGATGCCCGTTATAAATATCTTATCTGACTTATCTGATTCATCCATCTGACCATCTGATACCATGAACATGATGCTAACATACTTGCACTCAAAGTGCTATGATTAATTAAGTGGGTTTGCCTGGCTGCCCCGGCCCCGAAGTGAGTCAACTTGAGTCAACCGATCAACCTGTCAGGTTATCAACCTATCAACGCCCTCACCGGAAGAATCTGGGGAAGAAGAGCAAGATCAAGCCGGAAACGAAGAAGATACCGTGCTCCCTTCCAGGACTATGGGTTCAACAGGGTTTGTGAGACTGTTGTAGCTGAGGGTGTATGTTGTCCCACATTGGCCTGTCACGCAAACCAGTGACCTTACCTTTGGTGTGTTGTCCTAGCCTTGTCAATGTTCCAATTCAAACATAGTTAGAATATTTTAGAAACGTGTTTTTGAATTTGAATTTTGAGATTCACTGCCAAGTGTAGTACGTGTAGGTTTGGGATCTAGACACTGGAAATATAAAGAATATGGAACAACCACATTCCATAATTCCATCTCTTCGAAATTTCGAATTGCGAGCGATTGAAGTTGTGAGGTGCATCAATCATCTGGCAAATGGTTGTTGGGATGCCATTGATATGACATGAAACCATTGATAATGGCCCATTGATTCAACTGGTGTGTTGCCATCGCTCAAAGGTTGGAACGGCGTTAATACTGCCTGGCATAGCACCAAGTTGCGCCAAGATGCCACTGAAGCCGAACCCTCCTACAGTCTATCTTGCATGTTTGCCGATCCATCTGAGGGAAGGAGATGAGGCCGAGTTCCAAATAGTCCGCGCATCGTAGACAAGTAATTTGGACTGGACCAGGCGCCGCGCGTCCGCGTTGCTTCTACTTAGTACCACAAGTAACTCGGGCCTTTAACCCTGTAAGCGATTTGGCGGCTGGCGCCTTCTCACTAGGTGACACAAACACACACACACACACTTACACACATAGTACACATAGCGCTTTACATAAGTGTTTTTCATCTGGTGGGACCATTGCAAAAGCACCTCTTTAAAATTTGGCTTCACAGCCATGTCCAAAGTCCAAAACAAGGGGCCGAAGAAAGTTAACATGTCAATACCAATCTTCTTGTCTTCCACATTCCACCCATCCAGATGTAATGATAATTGAGAAACAACTGAGCACTAGACTGGACTGAGCACTGAGCACATAAGACACAGAAGTGTTCAGCTTCCAGACTCCAAACTTGACAGTGGTCAACTTGACATACTGCTGAGTTTCCCTCATTTCTGCACGGGCAAAAGGAATCAACAACACAACCTGGGATTATTTTTCCTACGAACTGCCGGTGAGGACAAGAGCGAAGAAATTCGAGTTCGGGAGGCTTTTAGAAGCATTGCTGCTGGGTCGTTTGTTGAAAAGCGAGGACAATTTGTCCGAAGTCCTAGTTCGTAGCATGGCCTTTATGTTCGGCTCTGAAGAAGCCACGTTTCTTGATGATTGGTGGTGGCAAACGGGATTGGGAATGTTTAAAGTGTGATGGGTGACAAATCTGATAGGTAATACGTCAAAACATTGACCTTCACTTTTGAAACCATTTTGATGGATTTGTTTGGCATCCCAAATGCATATTACTTCTAATTTCGTTCTCGCCGCCGCCGCCGTTCTTGATCGGTCCAATATTTATATCAGAATAATACCTGAAGGTATGCTGGGCTGGGTGGATGATCGTTACTTTATCATTAACTTTCATTCTTTGATGTCAAAGAATGAAAGTTAATGATAAAGTAACGATTCGTTCTCGCAGTTCTCGCCGCCGCCGCCGCCGCTCTTGATGGGTCCAATATTTATATCAGAGGATTCCTGAAGGTAAAAATGGGTGGATGATCGTTACTGTTACTATTACTTTTTGGGGACCATTACCTATCTTTATCTTTCTTTGATTTCGCTCTCGCCGCCGCCGCCGCCGCTCTTGATCGGTCCAATATTTATATCAGAAGATGTCCTGAAGGTAAAAATGGGTGGATGATCGTTACTTTTTGGGGAACATTACCTTATCTTATCTTTACTATCTGGATCTTTCTTTGATTTCGTTCCTGCCGCCGCCGCCGCCGCTCCTGATCGGTCCAATATTTATCTCAGAAGATTACCTCTGAAGATATAAATGGGTGGATGATTGTTTCTTTTTGGGAAGCAATACCTTTCATTATAATTCTTGCATTTCGTTCTCGCCGCCGCCGCCGCCGCTCTTGATCCGTCCAATATTCAAATCAGACAATTATACCTATTACCTGAAGGTATAAATGGGTGGATGATGTTTACTTTTCGGGAAACATTATTTTTCATTCATTATTTGATTTCGTCGTTCTCGCCGCCGCCGCCGCCGCCGCACTTGATCGGTCCAATATTTATATCAGAAAACAACCTGAAGGTATAAATGGGTGGATGATTGTTGCTTTTTGGGAAACAATACCTTTCATTATGATTCTTGCATTTCGTTCTCGCCGCCGCCGCCGCCGCTCTTGTTCGTTCCAATATTTATATCAGAAGATTACCTGAAGGTATAAATGGGTGGATGATCGTTACTTTTTTATATGTACTAACACAGTGTTCACAGTGTCACAGTGTCACAGTGGTGACAGTGGCATGTCAAAAAAATCAAACAAACAATCTAATACTCAACAAAGTCCACCACAGCATTCATTTTCATTTTGCATTCTGGTGCCTTACATTACATTGAATGATCTGATTCATTGATTTCTACCCATCCAATTTCAAACACCATTGACTAGTAGTTGTTTTTTTGGGGGGAAAGGGGAAAGAAAGCCAACCACTTGTTTCACTTGTTCAATAAATCGGTGATTATGTTCTTCATTACATTTATTCATGATATGTTATGTGTGTTCCTAATTCCACTAAATGACGAAATGAATTCCAAGTTGTATGGGTTCAATTCCATTTTCTATTCCAACTCAACACACTTCAACATGGCTAGTGGGTCCAAGGCATAGCTTGATATGATGTCAAATCGTATCATTCCTACTGCTGTGTATGAAACAACCCCCGTTTACTGTTGGTTTCTATCTCCAGCTCCAGCGGTGGTCAGGGCAGGGACAAGTGACTGGGGCGTAATGGTCCAAGATGGGTTTAATTATCCCTTGACACTTCACAATGTCTCATGTACCATCATCATGATTGGTTGTTATGATCGAATCGAATCGAATCATTGAATCATCGGAATGTGAATGGGAATTCATTGAGTAGAATTGAACTGAATTGCATTGAATGGAATCGGATCCTTACTGGCCCTAGCACCCCTATCGGTTTAGTTTTGTGTATCCCTATACGTGGTACGTAGTCTGCCTGGCCTAGGAACATCTACAACCAGATTGAATCGAAGATCATGGCAGTGCCCCATAAAACCCAACTCAGTCGGAGCAGGGTGAAGCTTGATCTACTGCTTATGGTACTCCGTCAATCTGAATTCAGCGGAGGTGTTCCCACATTCAACTATATCTCAGCAGATGCCTCCCCGCAGGGAAGTCTTGAGTTTTATGTTGTTCTCGAGGATCGAATCAGTCGTGGCCGGGCAGCTGAGATTGTAGAAGCTACTTCCCAGGAGTTGGATGAATGGTGTAACGCTGGCTACCTACAAACAACAACATTGCCAATCTGCATACTAGGAAGTGGCAAGGCCACAGCTGCAGCAAAATTTGAAGCCCTGACACATGCGGTGGTGTTGGATACAATGCATGTTGCTGACCCTTCCAATGTGGCTAAGTATGCGTCAAGCATCATATCCTTTTGCTCTGATTATGGGGCCGAAGCAAACCTGGCATCTTTGCCGAATGTATGTGTCCAAGACATCCTTAAGAGCAATGTCAAGAATAGTGGGGGGCTTCTGGCAATACACAAGGATGTTGCAGAACAACGGTTTCAACCGGTAGATCAGGATGAAGGAGCTATCATCGAAGATTGCATGGTGGTCGAAGATATTGCCGTTTTTGACCCCCCCCCAGAACCTGAACAGAAGTGCTTTTTCGGGATGCTGTCATCAATGATGATACCTGGTGTGAAGCATATGTTCGACAACGTTCACAAGGAACTTCTTGGTTCGCTTCAATACTTCACAGAATTTCAGGACACTGGTCATGTTGTTTGCATGTTGTGCGTTTAGCATCTATAGCATTATTTAAAATTTGAACCACTAAACCAAATTGTTCCCGAGTACAGAGTTGAACGTGATCAGTTAGTTTGATATGGCCCAGGAGAAATTGACCCCCGTGGTTGCACTGATGCATATGAAGACCTACCGTGACAGATTGGTGGAACTCTGGCTGGGTTGGGCCTCATGTGTCAACTTTTTACTTACTTTCGTATGGGTTTGGCTAAGGTAGATCCCAATTTATTCATTCTGGTTGATAACACATCCCAGGAGAAGTGCTATGCAGATCCGGGGCCATATTCTCAATACCGGAAACTTATGGGGTTTTGGGAAGGTGGACAATTACGAAGCTGGCGTTGGGGTTCCCTTGTCCAAGTTATCCGTGCATTGCTTGTGAGGGAAACTGCATTGATTCATGGCTGGGACAAGGATCGCTTCGGTGATATTGGGACTACGAAGATTATCGATGAAGCTCTGACCAGTGAATTGTTCTGGAAGTATGCCCATTTCTTGAACACCGTTGCCGGAGCTGTTGACATTGGCTCCAGCTTTTGCGAGGGGTGTGAGTGTCATGAACATCAGAGACTCAAGCACAATTCTTGGCATGTGAGAAAAAATGAAATTGTCAAACGATTGCGGTCTGCAACCAACCAAAACAAGGAAGACCCACTGCCGTATCCACCATCCTGCCCACTCAAAGGCCGCAGATCGGCTGAACTAGCTTCTGGAACCTTCACTCGATTCATCCAGGAGACACTGAACACCACAAAGGAGATACTGGTTGACTTTCGTGGGTCTTTGCCCGATTCTGAATGGAACATTGTCTTGGGTGATTGGGCGTCAGCAAGGGTTTCTTGCACAAACACTGAATGGTTCTAACAGAAAATTTTTGGGTTGTATTTTTTTTGATCGACCCCGATCCCCCAAGCCACGTACTTTGAAGACTTGCTTTAAGATTCTAGATTCAAAATCAGTTCCCTGGTTTCCTTTTTTCTGAGGATACCATCGCCTCAAATCTGGTTTTGAAGACATCATTTTGGCAAGCACTTCCCTGGAAACTATGTGGGTTGGGATCCAGTGACTCCGAGCAAGCGCGTGAATGCGGTCGTGCATGCGTGCGACTGTGGAACCAGATGCGAATACAAAGCCGGGAAGCTGGGTCACTCCACCACCCCATCACCAGGAGGTTCCTAGATCCAGTTACTCGGATGATCTATGACAGAACAAACAACAAAACGGGATTTTTTGTGATTAGTCATTAGTCATGTGTTAGCCGATTGTTGATGTATTTCGAACTTGCAACATATGACACATGTTTGTCGCAAGTTCCCAGGTATGATGCTGATGGAGAAAATTCTATATGTGATGTGATACGGTTCATACCATTTGAAACATGTTGATCTGATCTGACAGAAATCTGATTCTGGGAATAACTTGACTAGCCTCGCTATAACCAATCCATCACTTGACATTCCTCTCGGGTCCCTAGCCGTATGGGGATGCATCATGCTCAGGAGTACGACGGGCCCGGACCATCCCTACGACAAGAGCTTGATGAATACTTAGGTGGTGTGTCGATGCGGTCTTTGCCAAAGCTCCGGGAATGGACCGGGGCGCTCAAGCTGATTCGATTGGCTGAGCGAGAAACTGAGGACAATTGTTCAACCATTCCTGTTTTTGCCAAAAAAATGTTCGACCATTGTCACTGGTGTGTCGGTTTCTTTACTCATGAATGAGACATGGTGACATGACAGTGACATGACAGGGGACACATAACAAATCAACAGGAACTATCCTCAATTTTATGAACGGCAAGGCCTGGGTAGGTAGGTAGGCTAGGTAAAACCAGATCGATTCCAACCGAACACTTTGATTGCCTTCCTGTTCACCCTGGTCCCTGACAGGGCCAACACCGAACAATCACACAGGTATTTGGTAAGGCTCCTTCAGCATCAGAGAGCTTTATTTCTACTGAGATGCGACATCGATTGATCACAAGGTTCTGTTCCACCCCAGAGGATCACTGGGCATGGGGTCATCGGGAACCAACATCACTGAAAGAAAGTGAGTTTGATTATGTAATCATGTTATGTATATTTTTGAGTACCTAAGTTACCTAACTCCAGTCCATGCGAACCACATGACATCAAGCCACATAGGACAAACTCATAGGTCATAGTAAGTTTGCCATCCCCAAAATCACACAACACAACCAGTCTACTACCTGTGATGATCATCAAGGACTTGTTGGAGTCGCACCAGGACCATGACCTGTTGTTGTATAACAGTAACACATTCATTTGATGATTTGATTTCATTTGTTCATTGAATTGAATTGTATCCTGGTTGGTGGTTGATATTTGAGAATGTTCAGGGTCAGGGTCCGGGGTCCACATTGCTCCAGGCAAATGAGGGCTTGACTGTTTGACTGTTTGACGAAACCCTAAGCATAAATCTGGCAACCATAATCATCCGGTCCGATCCATGAACATGACAAACCTCCCCATCTCAGATTTAGTCATTCATCCCAATCCTATTTGATCTTAACTGAAGGTATCAGTATCTGATATAAAGGGTGGTGGGTAGGATGATGACAGTGATGATGATTATGATGATGATGATGATGATGATAAATGATAATGATAATGATAATGATAATGAGAATGATGATAACAATGATAATGATGATGATCATGATGATGGTGATGATGCTGATCATGGTGACCATGGTGATGAAGATGACGATGATGATGACGGTGATGGTGATGGTGATGGTGATGGTGATGGTGATGATGATGATGATGATGATGATGATGATGATTATTATTATTGTCATAATGATGATGATTATTGTCATAATGATGATGATGACATGAGATGATTTTGTTGATATGTTGACATTCAGCTTTCAAATTCAAACTCCAACAGGAGTTGGCCCAAGCTGCCCAAGAGTTCGAGCAGATCGGCACCAAAAAAGGATCTTCGGAGTTAGTGGCACGTCTGGTCGGAGGACATGACTGCGTGCACCGATTTCAAGTTAAGAATTGTTGGTTTTAAAACGACCACTGGCGCAGGTTCATCAGAAAAATGGTTTCAACATTAAACATTCCTACTTCACATGTTTTTCTTTAAGGGGTTCACCGGTACTGTCTGTCCCCCTACCCTACGGTAAATTCAATTCAGTCCAAACCCAGCTCAGCTCAATAGCCATTAGGCATCACTTTTTTCCGGATATGGGACCGGTCTTTTCTTTACATGGACCAGAATCTATTCAATCTCAACTGGCTCACTTTGTCTTGTCCAGGTACCTACTCGGATTCTCAGTGACAAGGAACAAAAACAGCTATTGTACAGAAGGAAGTTACAGTTTGGAACTGGGGACAAAGTGGCAGAGCTGGTGCCTTCCAGTAACGCTAGTCAGCTGTCAAACAGGAAAAGACAAATTACAAAAGCTCTGAAAGATGTTCAAGCCAAAACCGTAAATGGCTCTTTGCACCAGCTGATGATGCAGCACTTCCGGGAAACCACCAACCACCAATGCTTTTATACCCTTCCGGTAGATGTGATGGAGCAATTACCCATGAAGCAAATGACCGCGGCACTTACAAGCATGCTTTCTGTGCAGGGTAAGGCGGGACAGCCGGCCGGGACTCTACCGCTGCCGAATGAGGTTGATTCATTGCCACTGGCAGACCGTGCGATGAAGGAAAAGGAACCCATTGAAGATCATCACGCATTCGAATTATTTTTGCAACCTTTGGAGGAGGATGCCGGAGGGATGGTGCCACAGGGATCTGACAGGATTGATGATGATCAAAGTGGGCTTGATCTCAAAAAGCTGATTGAGTTCTGCCAGCTTGATGGCCTTTTGGTTTTCAAGGTTGCGGACAAAAACCCTCACCTGAAAAAAACGTCCTACGCAAAGCGTTGACAATTTGATTTTTGCTGACTTGGCGATCCGACTTTACAAAGCTGAGAAGTATGTTGCTGGAACGGAGCTTTGCGTGTCGTTCACATCAAACTCCCAAGTTCCCTTGGTGCAATTCTTTGCGGGCAAGGACCCGCAGAAACTCATTGACCAAATGTGGTGCTGGAAGCTGGGTAGTGGTGCAGATGATGGGAGCATGTTGAAGCTGGATCCATTCAGAAAGGCATTCCAAAAACGATTGGCTTGCCCCCTCACGATTCAGTCGGTAGATCTCAGCAGAAACCTCAAGCCGACACATTTTGAGTTGTATTTAGAGTTACTGGAAAAAGGCTGGTGTTTCAGAACTTGGGGCGGCAAACCCGCCGACCTCAAACATTTGCGGATCAGCCTCGATCCAACTTCAGACAGAAAGGTTGCCTACACTTGGGGCTATTTTTACATGCTATGCCTGGCCACTTTGCCAGCAATTGTTGGTCACGTGGCCAACAAAGAATTTCTGCAACATGCGCAGTCAGAGACATACTACGAAATTGCCTTTAAACTCGGGCAACAATCACGGTTTTCTGAACTGGAAACTTTACAGGCCAACCAGCCTGCTCGGTGGTACAGGACTGTCATGATGAGATGTTAGTACAGTATTTAGGCCCATGGGGTTAGGGGTTGATAGTTGATAATAGGTCCATAGACAACATTTTTTCATTATATCTATAGATAGATATATATATATATATATATATATATATCGTACCTTTCACAACTGACATGGAAATTCTATGTGGATTGGTTGGCAGAGGTATGGTGATTATGAGTCGGTCTCAGGTCAGGCTATGATGAGGTCTCAGTCCAGTATACCTCTCTCATGGTTTCGAAGAGATCTATGATTAGGATCTAGAATCTAGGTATTAGTGTTCAGTTCCAACCTTGCGATAAATGGTTGAATCCCAAGAGGTACGCGGTTGTTTTGTTTGTAAGCCACAAGGTTTGACGTTTGAATTGAATTGTTTTTTGCCAGTCATCTGCAGTAATCTTATCCAGCGGGCGGGACAATGGAACTAGAATCTATCAAACAACCAATCCAAACCAACCCCAAAAACCCTGTACCATAGCCATGACAATTTGTGTGGATGGGCAGGACGCTTCTCACAATGGATGCTTCTTCAACACCTGCTGATCATCAAGAACCAGAGGCCTGACATCCGGGCATCCTGTGGGTAGCTTTACCTTGGCATTACATTGGTTACTTGAAACCTTAAAGTACCTGACAGACTCTGACACTCTGACAGCTGACTCAGACAGAAAAATCACATGGTTTTTGGCACTGGCATGGCTTGACATGGTACACGATCAGGTCACAAACACCCCAAACACAATCATATATTTTAGATTCTTCAGACCTTTCACTGACTCACTCGAAACTTGGGACCACATACATCCACATAATGTCTTTAGATTTTTGGGCTCGAAGATCTCTACGCACACATTTTCGTTTCTTGGCCATACGTGTATTTCAAATTGATGAGTGTGTCGGAGCCGGAGCCCGCTTGTCCAATTGTCTCCTACATGCGTAGCAGGCTGCAGGGTCGCCGCATTCGCCGCATCGATTCACAAGAGACCATTGTTGGTTCAGTGGAAGATACTGCCATGGATTCCATGGATGAATCCATGGATGTGGTAAGTTCACCAGATACCATTTGTTATCTGTGTGATGAAGCTGTGGCCAGTGACAGTGCACCACCTCTGGCAGTAGTGCCTGGTCCAGCACTTGGTGGTGTGCCTGTGGCTGGGCCCACGCCAAAGCCACCCGAGCTCACTATGAAGCAGAAGGCAAAGAACAGTGCCAAACCGCTTGGGATTTGGACATGGCAGCAGATTGTTTGCCCACATCCGTCAGGGGGTACCATGGACATATGGGTCCCAGAGTATGGTTGTTGGGGGCAAGAGGTCAGGGCCGATGTTTCCAAGATCGCCACATCATTCATGGAGGGGCGTCACCATCAAGAAGATTTCCACTGGTTTCTTGTTCTGTACGAATCAACACTTTGTGTTTTTGAATTTGCTGAAGTCGAAGTTGAAGTAGTGGTAACCTTGTAAGTCAAAGTCAAAGTTGAAATTGAAATGTTGGCAATTGGTTTTTGGTTTTGGTTTGGGGCTGATTTTCAACGTTTCCGGGGATGATGAACATTATGGAGTTGTACAGGTAGTACATCGCATCTTGGTGCTGGGTAAAAGAGAGTGGGGGAAGCGCACGCTCACTTAGCCCAGGTTTCTGAAGAGTCGCATGCGTCGTGCAGGCTGGAAGCTGATTGAAGATGATGGCATGTCAGGACCTGGCTTTGCCCGTATGTTGCCATCAGAGTATGGCGAATCGAACATGTCCATTCCATCGGCATTGCGGCGGCTCGACCGATTCCATTTCTTCTGAGATGACATGAGTGGGTGTGTATAGGAGTTGATCCTTGAGGGCCTTCACATCCTCATCCTGCATGTTTGTTGCTATTGTGGTAATAGTTTCGCTTAGATAGCTGGGCTGCGCTGAGCCGAGCTGCTTTCGTAGAACAGCATGGCTGTGGCACCAAGTTTGATTGCACAAATTGCGTCGCTAGAACATAGCGGACATGGGGAAACCATTGCCGAAGATGCAAAGAAGGGAAAACAACTTTGTGGCCTGACCCTGGGCTGGCCCGGGGAATGAAAAATAAAACGCACATAAAGAAACCCAAAGGAAAGAAACACACGTAAGAACAGGACTGTGGCGGCTCTGTGGTCCATGGTGGTGCGTGGCTGGATTATGTTTTTTTGTTTTTGCTGAACCTGCTATCGTTTTCAACCATCATTTCCCATATCCGTGATGAACGGACATATTTCCCAAACAGCGCAATGTCACCGTCACCATTGGTCGACTTGTTTGTTTTACCCTCTTACACAATTCAAGTTCAACCTTCATCCTCTGGGCTGAATCCATTCTGTTCCCGGCAGGCTTCCCGTGATGATGTTCAACATCTCCAGCGTGAAGAAGCTCAAGGTGTGGATAGGGGCGACCCCGGGCTCTTCGATGAGGAAATGTCAGCTAGAGAACTTGCTCAGCTTATCGAGGACAGTTGGAATGGGTTGGTGCAGAAACAAAACGGGTTGCTGGGATTATTTTTTTGCCTGTCATTTACTTAAAACTTTAAACTTAAACTATTAGTCTGTATGTATTGAGTAGCTTCAAATACTGAGAGAACCATACCAAAATTAAGCATTGGTGGGAACCAAGTTCAACAATGAAAAGCTGAGTGCTGCAAAACTTCTTGTGGTTCCACATTTCGCATTCCAGATTCGATGAATAATTCCATAGTTTATAGATTGCATTTATCAATGTTTTTTTGCTTGGACAGGAATTCCACTTCTTTTCCCAGTGCTCACTTCCATGTATTGTTGAATCATTTATGATCGTCCCACCACAGTTATGCCACAGTTCAACATGAGTCATGACCTCCACTCGCAACTCTGCAAGGACAAGCGTGAGATCATTGTCTCAGAAGATGTTTCTGGGCATACTATCGCCGCCGGGTTATCGGAAATCGCATGGGACAGGGATACTGAGAGGAGAGCCAAGTGATCAGAGAGTAGATCGTGGAGAAGTGAGAGAGAGAGAGAGAGATTGAGACTGAGAGAGATAGAGACAGATAGAAACAAACAGAACGAGAGAGAAAGAACATGGAGACAGTCGACAATTGCTGGGTAAGTGTGTTGGCTAGGTCGGTCAGAGCTCAAAACATGACAGTGATTGGTCGGTTTGGAAATCAGGTGGATGGGAAATATTAAGCCCCCAATGGTAATGGTTTGCAACCTGAACCACTTGAAATTATTGTTTGGTTTGGAAATCGTGTTGGTGAAACGGTGATGGGGAACATTGAACTTCCAATGGTAATGGTTTCCAATCTGTGAAGTGAAGGATGTAAAACATAGAATACTCATTGAACAATTCAATCTCACATCCCACACGTTGGAATTGAAATAGTGCACGTGTTGATAGGGAACCAGTGGCGGTGCCAGTGGCGGTGGCGGAAGATGATGTTTGAAATTAAACCCCCTCAACTTGTAACATCGCAAGATGTTTATTTCCGATTCCAATCTGAATGCCAGTGCCAATTGTCAAATCATATCCTGGCATCACGGTATCCCAGTTCCTTGAAGCATGGAACCTGAATCACGTAAGTAAGTAGTAAGACCCTAATAAACGTAATAACATCAATCAACAAAAAAGAATGAACCCTTTCATAATTTCACACGCTTGTGACCAAGCCACAACATCATACATCAGGTCATCCCGCTAACATATACAACAGCTGTGAATACTAAACACAAAAAACTATAGTTACATATGAATATGTGTATATATATATATATATATATATATGCACATCAGTAGTATGTATGAAAGACAGGTTGCTGTGTTTCCTTTTTTCTCATGATGAACCCGTGTGAAAACATTGTGAATTTTCAAAACCTGATGACAAAATTTCTGCATTCAAAAAACGCTCGGAGAATAGTCTTCAATTTGGTGAAAACCTGGTGAAATTTGTCAACATGGTAACATTTCAAAACTTGGTGAAAACCTGGTGAAAACCTGGTGAAATTTGTGAACATGGTAGAATTTATAAAACTTGGTGAAAACCTGGTGAAAACCTGGTGAAATTCAAAACCTTGGTGAAAACCTGGTGAAAATTCTGAACATGGTAGAATTTATAAAACTTGGTGAAAACCTGGTGAAAACTTGGTGAAAACCTGGTGAAAACCTGGTGAAATGTGTGAACATGTTAGAATTGATAAACTTGGTGAAAACCTGGTGAAAACCTGGTGAAAACCTGGTGAAAACCTGGTGAAATTCAAAACCTTGGTGAAAACCTGGTGAAATTTCTGAACATAGTAGAATTTATAAAACTTGGTGAAAACCTGGTGAAAACCCGGTGAAATTTGTGAACATGATAGCATTTCAAAACTTGGTGAAAACCTGGTGAAAACCTGGTGAAAACTTGGTGAAATTTAAAAACTTGGTGAACACCTGGTGAAATTTTTGAACATGGTGGAATTTATAAAACTTGGTGAAAACCTGGTGAAAACCTGGTGAAAACAGGGTGAAATTCAAAAACCTGGTGAAAATCTGGTGAAAACCTGGTGAAATGCATAAACCTGGTGAAAACCTGGTGAAATTCATAAACCTGGTGAAAACCTGGTGAAAACCTGGTGAAATTCATAAACCTGGTGAAAACCTGGTGAAAACCTGGTGAAATTCATAAACCTGGTGAAAACCTGGTGAAAACCTGGTGAAATTCATAAACCTGGTGAAAACCTGGTGAAATTCATAAACCTGGTGAAAACCTGGTGAAAACTTGGTGAAATTCAAAAACTTGGTGAACACCTGGTGAAATTTTTGAACATGGTGGAATTTATAAAACTTGGTGAAAACCTGGTGAAAACCTGGTGAAAACCTGGTGAAATTCAAAAACCTGGTGAAAACCTGGTGAAATTTCTGAACATGGTAGAATTTATAAAACTTGGTAAAAACCTGGTGAAAACCTGGTGAAATTTCTGAACATGGTAGACTTTGTAAACTTGGTGAAAACTTGGTGAAAACCTGGTGAAAACCTGGTGAAATTTCTGAACATGGTAGCATTTCAAAAACTTGGTGAAAACCTGGTGAAAACCTGGTGAAATTTGTGAACATGATAGCATTTCAAAACTTGGTGAAAACCTGGTGAAAACCTGGTGAAAACCTGGTGAAATTTCTGAACATAGTAGAATTTATAAAACTTGGTGAAAACCTGGTGAAAACCTGGTGAAATTTGTGAACATGATAGCATTTCAAAACTTGGTGAAAACCTGGTGAAAACTTGGTGAAATTCAAAAACTTGGTGAAAACCTGGTGAAAACCTGGTGAAATTTCTGAACATAGTAGAATTTATAAAACTTGGTGAAAACCTGGTGAAAACCTGGTGAAAACCTGGTGAAAACCTGGTGAAACTTGTAAACATGATGCATTTATATCAACTCAACTTGACCTGGGTGAAAACCTGGAGTGAAAAGTAGGTGATATCCATAAACTTGGTGAACATCTGGTGAAAACTTGGTGAACATAAACCTGGTGAAAATTGTAAACCGGATGAAAGCTTTGTGAATCTGACACTCAAAAACCCAGTGAAAACCTAGTGAAGATTTAAAGTTGAACATATTTAGATCAATTGGAAAACATGTTGCTTTCTGGTTTGATGTTTTGGTGATTATCCCCAATTGATTCTCAGGTGGCAATGGTGCCAGCATCATCAACTTCAAGGACACGTGCAGTACCAGAGGCCCCACGGGCTCCAGCTTCGTCATCGACGCCTACAGCCCTGCGATCATTGATTCCTGGGAAGGGTACCCTGCGTGGTGTCTACTTGAAGCGCATAGCTTCAACACACATCTATCAAGGTTTTTATCCTAGCCCCCTGTCATCATTGGCATTGTTTTCCTTTGAACTGAACTGACAATGACAAATGACAATGGCAATAACTATAGACATAATACCATATCAACAAAATGCTTCCTTTGTTGATGGATCACGGTCCTCATTTACATCTATGTACTGTAGTTTTGATCAGTCATGACAGCCATATTCATTGGCACTTGTTTGGATTAGGTGATGATGGTAGCAAAAAATCTTCGTCTTCAACTTGGGCGGGACGTCGCACCGGGCGAGATGAGAAAGATGCCCTCATGGATGTGTTGGGGTTTCTATGGTCAGCTCATAAAGCTCGGCAACCAAACCATGCAGATCAACGTAAGATTTTCGGCTAGTTTTGGTACGGGATGGTGTTATCCTTTTTTTTGGTTTTGGTGCGGGTTTGATAAGTCAGTGGGTGGTGAGGAAGTAGTTGGTCTCATCAATTATTCAAAATTCATTTTGGTTCATGGCTGTATAACGATCGGAATCCGTTCGCAGACAGACGAAGACCTCTGCTAGCTCAACAGGTTCAACAGTGCTATTGTTGATTCATCAACAAGATTTTTTCTTGTACAAACAAAATCCATTCAATGGTCAATGATCAGATCATGATCAGGATCAATCAATATCAAAAAGTCAAAGTCCATCCACATCCGATTAATTCAAAGTCCATCCACATCATGAGGCCAACAGAAGCAGAGGTCATCGCTGCCATGCAAGCCTTTGCGACCAGCACGGCAGCCGTGGAAGAACCCAGCGGCAGTCAGAGTGCGAGCAGTCGGAGTCGGAAACGGAAACCCATTGACAATTGATCTGGTAGAGGTAAAAAAAAATCAGACTTCAGTGCTTCCCTGACTGGGACTGGGGGTGCGGTGACTAGTGAAATTGAAGACACGTTTTATATTGTGTCAACTTCAGAGTCAACTTATGGGATTGTTACTACTGCTTAAGGTCGTGGTGACACTATCAAGCAAATGATGGGGGGTTGTGACCTTCCGATTTTGAGATTGAGCAACAGTCTTTGACTTTCAACTTTCACGTTGGTGACTTTGTTGAAATCAGTGGGTGTTGGCCCAAGCTAAAGTGAAAGTCATGACATTTTTTTTACTTCAGGATTAGATTGAGGATTCAGGATTCACCAGTCGAGTCGACACGCACATGTCACATAACTGACGTAACTTTAGATTTAATTTTTACAAATGACTACTGAAACTGATATGTATGCAACCTTTCTACGTAGGTTGCTCCAATCAACTGGCAATTGCAATGGGAGTTCGAAAGCGCCCTGCTGCACGCCAGCCGAGCCCACAAGTTGCAGAGTCTCAGGAAGTTGCGGATGCGACCAGTGCATCTCACCCAGAGGGGATAGAACCAAAGAACAATTCAGAAAATCCATCACTAGAAGATGAGGGCAATGTGGTGACACCTCCCAAGAGGCCCAAGCGGAGGGTCAAAGCAAAACAGAACAAGAAAAAAGATTGCAGTGAAGAGAACCATGCAGAGACAAAGGACAAGACCGACCAGACCGACAAGACCCCAACAGACCCTACTGATGATCAAGCTGCGCCTGCCAGTAGTGCTGCACCTGCCAGTAGTTCTGCTGATGGTGGAATTTCATCCAAAATGAAGAAACCTGCTGCACAGAAGAAACCCGTACGACATCAAACAAAGCAGACGAAAAAAGCATGCAAAGCAAAGGCAAAGGCCAAGGGCAGCAAAACACAGAACACTGAACCCAATCCCTTCGAGGCTCCACCCGATGCCGACCAGGCGAGAGTCAGCAGCTACTTTGAGTCAACACAACGTGACCATGTAGTCAAAGAGAATATGGACCATGCCAGTGGGGAACCCGGGGAAGAAGGAGGGAACGATACGTCCCTGCAAAAGGGTAGTGATGGTGAGTCTTCTTCATCATCAAGTTCCAGTTCTACATATGCTACCCGTGTTGGCATTTCAAACCTAGGGGAGCTTGAAGAGGATGCCAATGAGCTACAGGGAAGTCCATGCATGATACAGCCTGACCAGGTCAGAACCAGAATGCAAATGTTCTCTTTTCCCACCAGAAATGTTCAACGTTTGAAAAAGCACTGGGGACAAACTACCGTGGACAATTTGGAGAATCGTTTGGGGGCAGCAACAGTGATCAGCCTCTACTCCGGGCTCGGGGGGGCTGAAATTGCTTGTGCTCTGACAGCCCATGCAGTAAAATCGGTCAATCAAAAGCCCGGCGAACCAGTTCAGAAGATTCCCATGCCTGAGTTTTTGTTGGCATGCGATCACAACAACGACTGTCAAAAGATTCTTCAATCCCACCACCACGAAGCTCGTTTGACAGCTTAACATGTTTTATCTGCAAGCCGGGGTTTCAACATGTTTTCTATAGAACAGTCAATAGTCATAGTCTGATTGTACTTACACAATGTAAATTGCACATTATTATATATATATATATAGAGATTATGTTACTATATCATACTATCATACTATCTAGATTTTGGAAAGAATGAACATGCACGCATACACATATGCCATATGCATACGGTTCCTACAAGTCCAAAATCCAGAAATTTGAATTAAACTATATCCCATTCTATTTCACATATATGCAAAGCATCTGCAGCAGCCAGCAGCTAAGGAAAAACCCCGCTACATCGTGAAGAGCTTGGAGGAGTTCTTGGTCCCAGGCGCCCTTGCTGAGTTGAATCAGAGAATCGAAGAGGAGAAGCAGCAATGTGCAGCTCTAGCTGCGAAGGCACAGGTTCCGAAGGGATCAAAACATAAGAAAGATGCAACCAAGAAGGCGAAGGAAGCCAAGAAAGATCTTGCAAAACTTTCACAGAAGCTAGTGTTAAGTCTTGTGAAGATGATCGAAGAGAAGAACATGTTGAAACCAGCTCTCTCGCTATATCGAACTTCGGGAACATCAACAACTGACACTGACAATGCAGAGGATGTGTCCACCGGGGTACCTGATGTTGTCACCTGACTGCCCAAGACATTCATTAATCCCAAGAACCATAGTTTTTGTTTTGATTCCAACCGTTTATGATAGAAAAAGACACCAATACAATGAATGACAATGAATGCATAAAGAATAAAACACAACACATAATTCAACATGAGAATGGAACCATTCTAACCCCAGGATTCATCATGATTCGTCATGTTCCCTTTGACTCTGCAACTATCTCAGGTTGGCATGTCAAGCATCGCGGAGCGGGAGATGTTGGTTTTGGTGGCCGGAAGCACGTGTACCGACTGGACTGATGGGAGACCAAAAAAATGGTTGATATTTGTTGATGTGGTGTGGTCAACGGTGTGACGCTGATGTTTGATTGGGTGATAATGCTGGTATATATATGGTAATGATTCAAGTTTCTTTGTTTGGTAGATAATTGATGTTATATGACATATATGAGTTATATAAGAAGTGAATATGAATTGTCAGTAGTGGTCAAAAGTCGTAGTTGGTAGTAGCATCAGCAGTAACTTGTTTATGTAAGTAAGATCACCTGTAAAACTGATTACAACGGTTATGATAACGGTATATATTTTATTCTGGGATTGTGGGATGTGTGCTGTGTATGTTTTCCCTGCAAGGAGTTCCATGGGAAATCAAAAAGGATTTCTCGGAAAGTCCCTCCTGGCATTCATCATTCTGTGCTGTTTGGTACGCCGATGGAGACCAGTTGTATTCTTACATGAATGTACCAGACTATTCAAATGGGAGGTGTTCCTTGATGAGCAGCTCTTGCCAGATTACCTGATCCATTCAATACTTGTGAACCCCACCGAGTATGGATTTCCCATCAACAGATCCAGGGCATATTCGTCAATTGTCCGGGATGACTGGGTCCTGAGCTGTGGATTGGACCAGATTTTCAGACTCCACATCACCCCTACACTGGATGCCGGATGCTTCTTCGCTGCGCAGCAAGCGGAGGCAGGGGGCAGCGGGTGCGGCGGTGCCGTAAGATGCAATGGTAGTGAAACCAGAACAATCTTATTCATCTGGTTCGCCGTATTCGCACTATGAAAGAACAAAGAAATCAGGTCATCAGGTAATAAGGCAAGTTTGTTTTCCATTTATCATTTGTTTTCCATTTATCACTGCGTCCCCCACACACACACAGTTTGCAGTATCCCTGCAGGTGGAAGAGCTTCGTCAACACATGGCATTCAACGTGCCTTGCAATGCAAAATGCTAGGTTGTGTGTCATACCGTCATACCATGTGATACCCTTGGAATGACAATTCTCAAATCACATGAATTAGCGTGGAAGATAGCAGCACTACAAATCCACACGGCTTCAACCACAAACAGTTGAGCCAAGGCGAAAAAGTCCAGTCAAAGTGACTGGCAGGAGCTTCTGCCGGTGGCTGCGCAAATGAACCTCAGGGCAGCCTTGAAATTGCCCCGCATGCGGGCACTTCTGCAATCGTCTTCAGAGGTGGCCATCAATCTTGATCAAGATGTTGGCGTCCAGGTCCGACAATGGGGAATTGCGGACATGATGGTTTTCACAGGTCTACAGTTTTGCGTTAGCGTAAACACAAAGAAGCAACATACATATTTTGTTATATATATATATATATACATATTACATGTAAATGTATATACATATTACATTACATATATATGTTTTTTACATATTACCATGTCTCACATAGATATGTATACATATATATATATACATATATATATATATATACATATATATACATATATATATATATATACATATATATATATATACATACATATATACATATACATATATACATATATATACATATACATATATACATATATATACATATATACATATACATATATACATATATATACATATACATATATACATATATATACATATATATATATATATATACATTTTACACACATATATAAACAGTACATATATATATATATATTTATAGATACCCAGATATAATATAAATATAAAGAAATGCAGACTCCAGCCAACTGATATCCAGTCATATCCAGTCGAGTCGAGGCAAGTCAATGTCATTGAATTCTTGATGTTTTCCACTATACATGTTGTATGTTTCAAGACTGCTGACAGAAAGTCAGTCATACATGTACGTGACATAGTGTGAATGTGTTCCGGTCACGCCAACGCTCAGGAGCACTTCGGATCAACATGCCCGGTGCTGCTGGCGTCTACGACGCATTTGTGGGGTGTGGTGCGCGGTCGGCCCTACACTGCATCTGCCACTCGGAAAGGATGGTGTGAACAACACTTGAGGGGACAGCTTGGAATCATTTCAGGACAACAAGACGCACTAAAGATCTTAGATTGCACTCAGATTCAATCATATTCAGATGTGTGAATTGAACATAGTTGAACAGTGGAACTCATCAATGAAAAGAAATTGTAAAACTTTCCTGTGTTTACATTTCAGTGAGTGGTGCTGAATCTTAAAATCATAAAGTCAAACAGTTCTAGAGGCTCTAGAGGCATAAAGGAAACAACAGGCTAGACACCATAATGTTCTGTTATTCCATTCCATTCCATTTTTCCCAGACCAGACTCCAGATTCCCAGGGTCGTCCCAGATGCTAGATGATTAGATTCCATATTCCATTCCATCTACTCAACTCCATCTATGGTCCATGGTCCAAGTTCCATCATATCAATCCTTAGTATTACTACTACAATGGCATCTTTTAATTCATAACTGCTGGCTCATAGTTGATTTTTTTGCCATATGTTTTTTCTTCGCTACTTCGAGTCTATTGGTCTGAGGAAATGATCGAAATGCAAGGGGTACCTATCTTCGACGATGCGCTTTTCGCATGCGGAGTCAGCAGTCTATTCGACCACTCCAAGGTGTCTGCCTCTGCTTTGCGGAAAATGGCTGGCAACAGTTTCAGTCAACCCTGCATGACGGCATTCATTGCCTTCACTTTGGCTCACTTGAAGCCATATGATGGTGCCGGGAAGAGGGAACCCTCATCATCGGAAATCCAAATTGTTTACGCAAATTCGATGGGGTCTGAGGGTGATGAAAGCGACAACCCTGACCCCGACAATGCTGAGGACATCAGCTAAGTCACATAATTAGAGAAACCTCTGCTGGCTGTGTTATTGTTTTCTGGGTATTTGTGGTCTAAACTATGAACTATTATGAACTGTATGGTTTCAATGTTAAGTTGTGCAAATCAAATTGTTTGAGATAATAATTTACTATGTTTTCAGTTTTCATGTTTGTTCGTGCTGCACTCTCACAACATCATCAACTTTCAACTATCAACAACAATGATGGTGAATTTAAGATTCTTGGTGTTGCTATTGCTACTGGCTTACGGTGTTGAATACCCAGCAGTGGCTGGCTGAGGCTGACTCAGCTGGCAATCCGTGAAAGAGCAAGGAATATAGGGATAGGATGGTAGAGACCTGTGAAACGGTTTCGACACGTCCTCATTGCTCTGTGATTTTGACTTTTGATCCTGACGGCCGAAACAAATAGTGTTTGCAATGTACGAAGGGTTTCAACACATCCGTCATCACCGGAATTTCGAATGAATATGAATCAACAAGTAAGTAAAAGTAAACCGATATTCTTGATACACAATAAGAAAACGAAGATAGGAGGAGACTATGAAGATGTGTCAGGCAGCGACGGGGACAGAGACAGGGACATTAATTCTCTGACTTTGAAAGTGAACTTTTCAATTCAGGTTCTGATGACTCGTCATCCCGTTCTCTTTTTTCGGGATTCGATGCTCTGCTCTGTTGTTGGTTCTGTCAAAGTCAGACAACAAACTGACTGAGGTCTCTGTACTCTGTACTGTATTCAATTCTGTAATAACACTGTAATAATTACGCATGATGCAATCAGAATAACATCAGAATCAAAAGAATGGCACTACAGACATGAACAGGTGTGTTCAAAATACATTCGCGTACATTCCAATTACCAATTCAAAAAGCATTGCGCTATGGATGTTGCTATTGGTCTTGGTGATGACGGGCAACAACCCTTTGGAGAAGCCACCAATGAAGCTGATGGAGAAGTTCCCGCTCTTGAAGATCAGCCCAAAGGACACGCACAGGGCAACCAGAAGGAGATTGACAATGTCAAGTCAGGGGTGTGCACATGCGCAGCATGTGGAAATGATTCTCGGACCTAATTCAATGACACGGACAATCACTGGGCACCCAAACACTTATTTGACCCATTTGATAATTTATAGTTGCTATCTGACGTGATCATGACGGGGGGCGATGGTGACTCTGGACTCTCCAAAGATCTTATACGTTAATGATACTGGACAGCCATCGTCGCCGTCGCCAATTTTGATTTTCCGGAACTTTGATTTTCAAAACCCACAACTTGATCATCATATGCCCCTGAGGGGTTTTCGGAAAGCGACTTCGCAAGCCGTGGTGGTCGTCGTGTCACTCGATATGCAGACCATTGTCCTGTTTGCAGTTTAGATCTTCGAAAGATTCTCTCTGCTTCGAAAGCTGACGCTGATGAATCCGCAGATTCAGCAGCTGGGCCAGCCTCCGAGTCTTCGATTGTTTTGTGATGTTTTTTTTGATTCTGTGATTTGTGTGCATTGTGTGTGTTTATTTTTATATTTACTTTCGGGTTTTGCATTTCTGTTGAATGTTTCTGGATGTTGAATGAAGTGGTCAGTGGTCACTGGATTTGATTCTGGACTGGTTTGGATTTGGATTACATGGTTCATAGTTCATAGAACCGGAACCCATTCACACAATGATGATGATCACGGATAGAATACACCACCTATCACCCAAACCCCATCCACCACCAACGTTTTCCAAATCACCCAGACGAGGAAAAAGAGTCCCATCAGACCAGCGCGTGGCTACGCAGGCTTCAACGAGAGAACCCCGAGGAGTACAAGAAGGTCTTCAAAGACTTTAAGGACAATGTCCCTGCCGAAACCGGCGGGCGCTCGAAGAAGCGTCAGGGTTGGAAGCCCCAGCAGCTTGTGGTGACAAAGTCTCACGAAGCTACAAAGCAATCCAGATGGGCAGGGAACTACGAGGAGATGAGGTTTGGTAGATACCTTACTTGGTTCACTGCAGAATGTGACCTCGAAGACAGGATGACGGATGCTGAGGCGAGAATTGCATGGATGAGAGAACCATCGAAACACAAGATCAAGATCTTCAGTCACAAGGAGCAGAAGACCAAAGAGGTGGAGGTTGTGTCAGTGGAAACCTCGAGGACGAGACACCAGGAGCAGATCGGTTCCGAAAAACAAACGGCAACCCAGGTAGTGCAGCAGGTCAACAACGCCAGCGAGCAACAGATCTCTGCGGCTAAATCCAGTGTGATGAGTACCCTATCTGAGGCCTTTGAGGACGATATGTTCTCTGTGTTCTGGCTGTAGTTGAGCCGTTTGTCTACTCTTGTTTTGTTTATCTGTTTTTCTGGGGTGACCTCCAGGCCTCTCCGTATTACTTTTTTAAACAAAGGAAATGAGTAATGAGTGGGTAGCTGTAGTGTCCGTCCCGTAGGTAGTAGATCTCACAACACAGCCAGTAACCTAAGTACTGAGTAGCTGGCGGGATGACTTAGCTGACAGCTGACAAGATATTGTTGTTATATAAACAGTTTTAGTTTTGAAATAATGAAATATCATAAAATTTTAAAATAAGATAGTCTAATAGTTCAGATCAGAGTTCATAGCTTAAGATCTTAGTTCAAGGTAATGGCATTGGGATAGTTGGGGGGGTCGGCTCAGTATCTGTAGCAGTAGCGGCCAATATCTAATCATATAATTGGATTAGATTAGATAGTGTGGGCGGCTGATGACCACCTGATGTACTGATGCACCATGTTAAATTACCTCAACCCTCCTAAGGAACCTTCGCTGAGATGGATGGGCGCGATGAAGAATGACGAGACGACATTGGAGACACTGGGGGAAGCGAAAAGGACTGGGCTGTTGAATTGTTTTTGGAATTGGAACTGAATTGTTTGTAATTGTGCTTGACTGTTTTAAACACAAGTACAAGATGAATACTATATGGGGAATGCACCGACATTGAATGAAATCCATTGTTTTTTTTGAAGTTTATTGTTGTTGTTGTTGTTGTTGTCGTCGTCGTCGTCGTCGTCGTCGTCGTTGTTGTTGTTTTCGAATCTTCGAAAGAAGGCAAAGGCGGCAAAGGTAATTAGTAACAGTAACAGTAACACGTATTCAAGTAACAGCTAACAGCTTTAACAGGGCCCAACAGGCTGTTGGTAACAAACTCTAACTACAAAGTAAAGACAAACAGCACAAACAAGAGACTACAAACCAAACATATCAACACTATCTTTCTGACAGACGCAGGGTCCAAGCACAGAATACCCAGTTCATATCATTTGTTTTTCAAGTCTGATCTTTTAGCCTGCCATTGCCATTTTCCACTCTCTGTCGCTCCAAATGTCCCAATAAGCATCCGGTGTCGGGTGACTCAAACACGACTCCACGCAGGAAGAAAGCAAAGAGAGGGCAGGGAAGTGGCGGGAGTAAGAAGAAGGAGCAGGACATCTCGACTGTGAAACTCAAAGCGGCTACGAAGATTCTCAACCAGCGGAAGCTTCTGGGAGCCATGCTCAAAGACTCGCTTGAAAAGCTTCAGGCGGGATCACCTGGGATGTATATCTATCAATAGCTTGTGCCAACAGTGACAGTGATACAATCCTGTGGCCCAGTTTGATTTAAAAAATGAATTGGGGTATGTTCATCTCATCGGCAATCAGCAATTGGGAATTGGGCATTGGGACTTGGGAACGGAACAGTATGATGCAATGACTCCATGACTCAGATACATGGCTAGTGGATATTGATGTCAAATAATAATAAAAAAACCATTTTCCAGCCCAGCAATTGAGGTATCAGGTATCACAATCACCACCATTATCATCATTGGGTATGTCAAATCATGATCATTGTCATTGCAGGTCGGAAACAGAAACATTAAACAAGAATCATTTAATTATTTAGTCATTTTGAATTTTGAAGTGTTTTAACATCTTTTAACGATCCATCATTTTTCATTTTTGGTCCATCACCTTTACATTGGTGCACACTTGCCACATTCACACCCCTCTCCACTCAACAGCTTACAGGTGTGGCTTGGTTCAAACACGGACCTGGTCAAGCAAACAAAAGATTTGGTGTCCAGAGGAGTTTCTGAGGATCGGCTTTTGGCAGAGACTGAAGTATCTAGTCTGAACAGCACCAGCTATTTCATGATGTTGTGTATATGTGGTTATTTGGGTATATTTGCAAACTCAATTATCAATCCAATCCAATTCAATTATTCAATTCATTCAATCAGAATGGAAAAAAATCAAAAAGTCATCAACATATCCCAATTCGTAATCTGAAATTGTCTCGGGTCTTGGGGCTGTGACTGTGTCTCCTAGGTTCTTGGGTTGGATGACAATGCGGGTATCATCAAAATGATCTACTCGATTCTGACCCGCGAGAAGCTGATCAATCTGTTGAATCATGGCCAAGGGGTCGGAGACGCTGACGCCGCCGCCGGGGACAACGCGGATGTCAACATGCTCAGTTTGGATGAGCTCAAGAAAAAGATTCAACAACATGTTGCTGAAGATCCTTTTGTGAGTGAACAAGCCCCAAACGTGATTGCTTGGAAGGAGCTTAGTGATCCAGAGGCTACTTTTAGTCAATGCTGTAGTCCTGCAGAAGTTCAGAAATTGGAGGCAGCCATCACTGAGCGTGTCAATCATTCCAAGACGGCCGTTGGAGCTCTTCGCCGGTCCATCCGGGACCGATGCATGTTTTTGTTTTTTTGGGACTAGAACATCATCTCAATCTCAAATCTCAAATCAAATAATCCCAAATCAGATCATCAAAAACTAAGTCCTTGTATATATGGCATTCTATGACCATCACTTGGGGAAGATCAAGATATGGATATGGAATTCAAATCCACAACAAACATTACGCTTTCCTCAGGTGGTAGGACAGGTCCGGTAGGCTCAGGTAGGTAGGTAAAAGTTGAAGCTGAAGCTGAATAAAAAAATGGAACCGTCACTAAAATCAATCATATCCATACCGGAATCCATATCAACCACCACTTAGTTGCTGACTGCCACGACCAGGACTGCACCCAGATGGTGAAGACAGTGTCAAAAGCCCGCCAACGATACCAAGATCAGCTTGCCCGAGCCATGTCAAATGACGAGTCTTTAAAATTGGGGAAATCTCAAATCACCCAAAATTATATGTAAGTGTACACACGATGTATGCACCCATACATTTTGATCCAAGATTCCAAGTTTAAGAAACTGCCAAAACGATAGTGTAGCTGTGTTGCCCATGGTATACTATACCATTCTGTTTCTCCCGTTTTCATTTCCTGCTGCATTTGATGTGGGACAAAGTTGAGTTTTGTTGTAGAGAAAAACATGGTTCAATCAGTTGTCCTCCGCAATGTTTCTTGGCTGTTAGGTTCTCGGGTCAGGGTCAGTTAACGACGCAAGGAAAAAGTTTTCAATTTTCATTTTCAATTTTCAAACTTCAAAACAAACACAATAGACTACTGCTGAACAGCTGCTGGCCATGTCTTTCAGTTTTTTCAACTTCAACTGAGAAATTTGAAAATATTTTTTCACGGGGTCCTGGATCTATCGTGTTCCCGGTCCAATCTAAGGAAGCGCACAACCTAAATCTGGTCCCAACCTGGCTGGACGACCGAACCTGTCCAACCACCTGGACAAGAATGACCCGGAGCTGTTATGGGCTTGGAAGAGTCTTAGCTAACGACCTGATTCAAAATCTGGGACATTCTGAGGGATGACGGGGACTGGGACAACTGACAACTGACTACGGACTCAGAGTAGGTAAGACTGAGGTGTGGTAGTAGTAGGAACTGTAACTTTGTATAAACATGTATGAACTAACTATGAAGTATTATATGACAAGTATGACAAACAGTCACCATGTAATGATTACTGATAGCCTACTTGCTTATGTCACTTTATATCACCGTTCACTGACGGGTGTCCTGTGTGTTTCCAACTCACCTACATTTTGTTTGATGTGAGGCAAGTCACCACCAGCTACCCGATGAATGTGGTTCAAAACCTTGACGGAGCAACTGATGAACCTTCCTTTCCTGTCATCATCCGCAAGGGCAGGAACACTTTGACGATGATGTGTGGGCATAAGGATTCCGTCAAGAAGTTCTTTGACACTTGCAACGATGCTTTCATCCAACAGCTTGAGAGAAATACGTTGACTCGACCGACGAATCTTGCTCTTTGCTTACTTGCAATGACCTGACATTGCTTTATTTGATTTAAATGTGTGAACATTTTCGGTCACACATTCAGTTTAGTTTTTGTTGTCCTTCTATCCCTGAACATATCTTAGGTCAGCTTTGAAGACCGGTGACAATGCTGGCAATGAAGACCCTGAAGCGATGACGGCTGTGACAGAGATGAAGAACAGGATCTTGGATGTACTTCCCGGTCAGTGGAAGAAGGATATTGGGGGCGACCGGTTAGTGGGTCAGTTTGTTGGGGTCACACGCAGAGGTCAACCCGTCCCACCCGATTAGGGAGACGCATTATCCCTTCGAACGTTTCCACCCGGACCCTGTATGTCAAGTCATGTTTCTATGTATTTGTTTGTTTTTGTCTTTTGTTTTGGGGGAGTTTGGCGTTCGGTTCAAAGTTCATCAAAGCCCATTTGAAATTCAAATTTGAAATTTGAAATTTGACATTTGACATTTGACAATAACATCTAATCTACCATCTGTACTTTACACCCATATCGCAATTTCAACCTTTGGGAACGCCTTCACATGTGACCAGCAGGAGACGAACTTCATTGACGACGAGACCTTGGACGTGTTTGCCAGAAAGACTGGAAACGCAAAAGGCCTGCAGGAATTGACTTCCTTGCACCTATGTGGTTCCAAGAAGAATGTGACATACTTCGGTATTGAACATTGTGCTCTGCCATCAGTGCGCTTGCACGTTGACTGTTTGAGAATTTAGATCACAAGATTTGATTTATGCTTGTGGACTTGTGTTAGGGTGTTTGTTTGTTTGTTCGGGTCGGGTTGGTCCGTTGTTGAGTTAGTTTAGTTTTATTTCGGGGATCTGATGATCTGATCACCAAAACGAAGTTACAACTACAAGTTATCCTATCAGCCTATCCCTTTCAACTTTCACTGCCTTTGAGACCAGGTAGCTGGAATCAAAATCGTGATTTGCGCCTCCGTGGTGGAGCTCATGGAACACTTCGGGGTGAATGGTCTTGCGGAGGCAAGGGATCGCTTTTCAACACTGGCTGCTTCAGACCTACCAGATGCATCTTCAGGACCCTTGTGATGTTTATATATGATATATATATATATATATATGAAAGGGTAATAATATAAACCACGAGTAACAAAACCACCAAAGACAAAACAAGATATCCCGACATCTGGCAATTGTTGATGCTTTCCCTTCCTGTCCTGCCCTGACCATACCAGGACAGCTGCGTACACTTCGTGCAAACTTCGTCAAAACCGGTGACCTGTACTACATTCCGATGGGGTACATGATCTGTGAGAAGTGCATGAGTGACACAAGTCTCTGCATCAGGACAGGACGCAAAAACAAACCAAGACTCAGACAATACACAGTGACAAAGAACATATACATACTTATATACATATACTTATACGTTTACCTGATTTACAGAGTTTCACCATCAGCATCATCATCATACTCATCATCATGATCATCACGTTCTGGCAGTTTTGAAAAATGAAAGTAAAGCCCAAAAAAAAAGACATCAAAAGTCGAAAGTCAAAAGCCCAACTGAACACTGTTGGTAGTTTGAACCTTTATTGTGTTGTGTCGTGTTGTTTTTTGTTCATTTGTTTTTGCTTCAAGTACTGTACTATACTTAGTACTGACTCTGACTGACCCTCCACCACACCTCAACTCCAGCAAACTTACACTTTCCTGCAGGATGACAATACCGATCTACACAGAGCTGACCTTGTGGTCGTTTGCAGTTGTCATGGATCAGGCAAAGGTCAATGCAGCCGCCCAGTTGATCGATAGCATCAAAAAAGTCAGCGAGTACGACCTACCAGACTTTGAGAACATGCACAAGCAGAATGCCGAACCAGCCCCAACTGTGCCGTTTCCCGGAATGGTGACAGACGACCAAGAGAAAAAAGTCAAGGAAGAGGTGGATGAAGAAGAGGAGGACACAGGTCACACTGGAGTTCAAGATCAGCCTGACAAAAAGGAAGATCAGCCTGAGAAACCTGCGACTGAGAAAGATACTCCACCTCTACAAGATGACCAGCCCGCGCATGAGGTTCAGCAGACCCAGCCAGCAGTTCATCCACCTGAAGCAGAGAACCAATCTCCGGCACCCCCAGATCAGCCAGAAGTTCCTATGGCATCTACGGCATCTACGGCATCACCCGAAGATATGCCAGTTGAAGCGCCCGACTCCGCCAAGGAGAAGCAGCTACCTCCTCAAGAGCTCCAGACCCAAGATATGGCAGTTGAAGAGCCCGACCTCACCAAGGAGAAGCAGCTACCTCCACAAGAGCTCCAGGCCCAAGATATGGCAGTTGAAGCGCCCGACTCCGCCAAGGAGAAGCAGCTACCTCCTCAAGAGCTCCAGGCCCAAGATATGGCAGTTGAAGAGCCCGACCCCGCCAAGGAGAAGCAGCTACCTCCTCAAGAGCTACAGACCCAAGATATGGCAGTTGAAGAGCCCGACCCCGCCAAGGAGAAGCAGCTACTTCCTCAAGAGCTACAGACCGTAGCAACCTCTTCGCCGCCCTCAGCAGATGCTATGGCAGTGGAAAAGCCCGTCCCCACAGAGAAAGACACCAATGAGGATCATGAGGTGACCAGTGTGTTCGGTGATGAAAATCCACCACAATCTGCACAGAAGAGGAAACGTGTGGCGAGAAAGAAGGACGATGAGAAGAACGAGAAGACTGAGAAGAAGGCAAAGGAATCCAAAGAACCAAAGGAGCCGAAGGAGCCAAAGGAAAAGAAAAAGAAAGACAAACGTGCAAAGGATGAAGGTGAGTCCAAGAAGCAGCGTACCATCACGCAGTTTATGTGACCAGTTGGTTCTGTTGGAACCGGGATTTGCGAGTCCCCACTCTTGACAACAAGAGCCAATTTTTGCGGTAACATAGCCAGCAACATGTTGGCAATTTGATATCAAAAACTTTGACGCTTGGGGTTGCGTCCGAAAAAAAGTGCGTGTGAGGCAGCTTCGTTTTTTTCAAAGAAGGGTTTTGCAGTTTAAAGTGTTTGTGTAAAACTCTTGTTGCAAACATGACCGAAACTGGGTGCATTAAAACTCTTCTTTGGTACTGGAACCTAACAAATAAGCAACTTAACACTATCAATCCAGTGTATCTACATTTAATAACAAAATCTTATCTACAGTAGTTAGTTTGCTGTATCTATCATCATCCATTTATCCATCTATCCATGTATCCATTTGTCAAGCTATCTATCTACCTCTCTGTTCTGTGTATGATTGTATATACATGTGTGTGTGTATTTTTTCAAAACATATTGTTTGATATTGATTGGCAGTCAAGAGCAGCGGCTGGGGCTCTTCAACTGCCAGCCAGCTTTGCTGTTTATCCGGCCTTGTTTGGGGATGTTTGTTTTGCACCATGTGACTGTTCGAGTCTATATATTTATTATACATATACATGTATATATATATATATATATTTATTTATTATATTATATATATATATATATTATACATTTTTTTATACATGTATACATATATATATATATATACACATTATATATGTCATTGAATATCTATCCCCCTTTTCCGAAAGGTTTTGTCTTGGTGAAGTTCCGATGTGTTCCCTGTGACCGGTGAAGAGTGGAGTCACTGGCTTTCATCATATTTCCCAGGTTCGCTGGTGAAATCACAACCTGCATGTTGAATCAGTGGCTGAGTGGCCGAAAACCTTATTTGTTCCTGGGTTACTATAGAACCTCCATGTTTCTTGACAAAATCCTCCAACTCCATTGTTTGGTGCTCTAAATTTGTGTATGGTGTTTCCAATGCCCAATATAATTTCAAGTATGGCAAGACACATTACATATATCTAGTTCACCTCTTTTATGTCCAGTTCATGCTGATGATGTGTTCAACTTGTCCAATTATTTTGCATTTGTTTGCCTGCCAAGAATCCCACACATCACCATTCTAATACCGTGAAAAAATCCCCATCAAACCACATAAAACACCACGGAAGAAACAATATCAACCACCATGACAACATATACATCACCACATAAATCACCGTATCAAACATATATCACCAATAATCACCATATAAACCGCCATGAAACCCATGTTTTTTCGTCCAAGCTTCCAGCACCGTTGCCACCCAGGCCCGCCTTCACCGTTTCCCCCGTGGCGGACGTGGGTCCCGAGACACTGCGGCTGCTGCGGCCCCTGATCGGCGGCGCCGTGCTGACCTCTGCGCTGCTGGGCGCCAGCAGCCAGATGGGGAAGAAGTCGCAGGAGACTTGGAGAAGTTGGTGAATGGTTGAGTGAATGGTCAATGGTTGGTTAATGGTGGTTAATGTTGGTTAACATTTGTCAAACCATGAACATCCATGAACCAAGGTTGATTGACCAACTTTTGATGATGATTAGTGTTGGTTAATGTTGGTTAATGGATGATTAATGTTGCTGAATTATGACGGATAATGATTAAAGGATGATGAATATTGAGGCACTGATATAATGATGATCAATGATGGTGAATGATTGGTTGACAAAATGGTTGGTTACAAGATGGATCGTGATTGATGAATGATTACAAATTAACGTTGTATTTTCCGTTTAATGTTAGTGACTTTGTGACTGGTTATTTTGTGGTAGTTTAACAGTCAGTTTGCGATGGAAAATCATCATATTCAGTAGCTAAATCATTGAACTAAGTTTCCACAGACAAGTCAATTTACCGGAGGGTAATGATGGTCAATGGTCAATCTTATATAGAATATAGATATCAAACACATCATGAATGGTTCATCATTTTTATCAGGTGGGTTGATGGTTTTAATGAGTTGCTGATCTTGTGATAAAACTACAATTTCAGGAGGATATATCCAAACCAATCTTGGTCTCATTTCTCGGGGAAGGTTCACTATTGGTATACAACGTTAATGCGGATCAAAGTGACTCATTGCTACAATTCATGCATGATTAATGCTGTTGGTCCATGGTTATAGATGATTGATCATGGTGTGGTACTTAAGTTGCTTAATGCTGGTTAATGCTGGCTAATGATGGTTGAATGGGTGATGATTTCTGGGAATAAATGGTCAGTTACTGCTTATATTAACCACGGAAATGCATCGTAGTCATGACTGAACTTTGTGGGTTAACAGTCGGCGAGGTATTGCTCAATGATCTTAAAACATGCATGATGAATTTGGCTTATGGTCAGCCTCATGGATCATCTCCAGCTGTCTGCCTAGCCTGGTGCAGTTCCAAGATGGTGGGCTTACTGCGATGCAATGGGAACATCGGAAGATCGCCGATGTTTTCATGATTTGGCCGAACCTCACTGGATGATTCTGTGGGGGGAATCAAGATGAATCGCATCATTCGCATAAAATCCCCCCTTAGGACTGTGGGATTTTCGGAACCCGGGCCTGGCATCCCACCTCGCCAAGGACAGCCTCGGAATCAACGTGAAGAAAATCAGCACCACGCGTCACGACTTGGAAACTGGGTGGTGATCTGAGACCGGAGACAAGAAAGGGAAACACGAATCATTGTAGTTGAACATGGAGGTGCTGTACGATATAGGGCGATATTTTGTGAGGATATTCCCTTACATAATCTTACATAGCTCTTACATAGGCCTTATATATGGTAGGTACCTCCAATTTAGTTACCTGAAATGGTCATGGATGTGTGGTTTACCTCAACGCCCAGTGCTGTACTTTAAGTGCGTTCCCAGTTTTGTCAGTTAAAGCTCCCAAAGTTGTCTTGCTTAAATCATCCTTGTTGCAGTTGGACCTGCCGTGACCTGGGTTTGCTCCAGACTCCAGGGATAGATTTCCCGAAATCCAACTGGTTGCTGGCATCAGGTGTGAAGCCAACCAACCCAAGAGGATATGTTACATGGTTAGGATCATTTAGCTGTATGGCCCTTTTTGGATCTTTTTGGCAAACATAACAATTCACAAACTACCCCGAAGGATTATAAGAAACAAATAGTCCTTTCAACTAGACTTAGACACCCTGGTTTAGTATTGGATTTAGTCATTAAGTTTTTTTGGGGCGTCCAGATTCGGGGTATGAATATGCACAAACGGTCCCTGCATTGTAGGTTTCTGAACGTGAATTCACCACAGTAGTTCTAGGGTTCCGCTCCAAACTTGGAACTCCCGGCATTCACAATGGATCAAGTCTGCATTTAATGAACTAACTAGAACTGGAATGGAAGGTTGATACCTTTTTGTTTGGTAATTTTGATTGGACTAAAAAGCTATTTTTTCGAGTGTAATTATTAATTAAAAATGGAAACACCTTGTGTGCCATGGCCGAGACTTGGGCAACTCGCCTATATTGATGGTCATCAATACATGTTCACAGGAAGTTGTATGCCGATTCTGTTTGGATTCCCGTTATGGTATGGATGATCATGCCGCATAGTCCAGCGTGGCGAGGGGCTAGGATTGGATGGAAGTCCAAGTGCCCTCTGGCACATGGTCCTGGGAAATCCCCAATTTCGATTGGCAAATCCATTGGACATGATTGAATCTTGACATATACAGGGTATCTACCCACAACTGGAAAGACATATCACATACTACATGAAACAAAAAATGTCGAACAAAAGATCCAATAATATCACACCCTCAAATACCAGAATGGTGCAGTGTGTTTGTCAAAATCATTTTTATGGCCGGTTTCGGGGACTTCTACAATCATAAACAGTTCTCAATTTCACCAGATTAGGGTTGTGCAGACCTCCATGATTGGAGGATTATGGCATTGGGTTTGCAAAATATGTTTTGTCCTAGTATGACTACAATGTATCTAGTGTGTGATGTATATATATATATATAACATCGTATGACTAGGGTTTGGTAGATGTATACTGCATATACACGTCGTTAATGGGTTTTATAAACCAACAACCACAGCCAGTTGCACCAGTGATAGGTGGTGGTTTATCATAATTCTCCCATTATCTCAGTACCAAACCCATTACACCACAATCATAGTATGACCACTGGTTGTCCCATGATTTCCCATCATAGCTTTCCACTGGATTTGACGGTTTATTGATCGTTCAAGTCGATCTTATTGGTGGTTCTATCCCATGATACCCCATTATTCATGTGTGTAGCCACCTTATGCATTGATATAACCTTTAGTCAATATATTATGTTGTTGTTATCAACTCATCAGTTATGTTATGTCCAAATATTTGTTGGTTGAATTCCATTTCAAAAATCCCGCTAGAAATGACATGCTTATGGTTGATGAACATACTCACCATCCCAGACAATGTCACCAGGTTCTGCAACCTCTTCGCCGTGTGGTTGGCCCTTTCAGCCTTCGCAGCACTGAAGCAACCGGCTCCTTGGCAGTTCAAGCTGCCTGGGGAACCGCATGATGGTTTACGGTGCAAGTGGATTTCAAGTGGATGAACTCCGACTGTAATTGTCTCTGTAATTTGTATATTTGTGATGAAATCTTAATTGTGAGCTGATGGGTCACAAAGTATGTACTAGAAGACCTGTTTCAAACTGTGGACTTATATGTCTTATATGTGTATTACACGAAACATCTATTTTCTACAAGATATGTTTGATGTGCATATAGGATAAAATTGGCTTTGTTTCATTTGTGGTGCGCTGCAGCACCCCAACAAGGGATGCCCATCCAGCTCAACTGGCTTGGGTTTTAGCAGTGGGCAGCATTTGCTCCATGAGATTCTGCCTTCTACAACTAAACCCATGCAGGAGGGTGGTTTGTTGACATAAGCTCCCGATTCTCGGCACTGTTTCCGTTCTTTAAGAAATCCTGGGGATTGCCCCCTAGCAGAGGGGTCAAGAACTTGTGGTTTGCTTGGGTTTGACCGAGGTGAACATGTTTCCAGCATTCACTTGTCGATCTATATTATGACGACTGAACTTGAACCCTGCGACGTCACTACAAATGATGATTAGTAGGGTTTGTGAATTGTTACAATTCATCCAGATTTGTTTCAGGAGTTTGTGAATTTGCTGCAGGCTATTTGAAGGACTAAGGACACCAGTACCAAACTGAAGCTTCTCAAGAGGGGTGCCCACAAATGCCCAGATGATATGAGGTCATGTTCGGCTCCTGGATCACTTGAGCTTTGGCTTTCGGCTCAATTGCTCAAGGGTTTGATGGCCAAAGTGCTCCTATAGCATTACATGCAAGGTTGGTAGCGAGATGTATTTATAGAGTATTCGCCAATATCTCTATTGATTGCAGGGTTAGCTCACATTCCCCCAAGGGCATGCTATACTCAAGCACGGAACTCCTGAAAGTGACAATCTGTGTTGGGCATGTTGCGTTCTATGCAAAGCTTACATTGAACCAATTCCATTGGACCCTGTTGTGTGCCCATGCAGTTACAGTTGGTGTATCTATCTATATATCAGGTCTTGGGGTGCGGGGTCATTGGAGCACTGCAACAACTCACACAGTGACAGCTTGTGCCAATTGAAGCCAGGTGTTGCCAATTGGAGTTATATTGGTTAAAGATGGTTAAAGCCATTTGATTGTTGTGATTGTCCATGGTTTCTCTCAATGGCGGGCTGGCCGGACTACGTTGTTGTGTCTGGAGCTGGTTCCGAAGACATCAATGGTGTTTTTGCAATCCAGGAGGGCTTCTTCCATGAGGATTGTCCTGTTTACGGCAGTTTGAGTGATTTCAGCTTGTCAGTCTGCCAGTCTCCAGATGAGTCTGGAAAACTGCATTGGGGATGGATCATTGGTCAGGGAGGTGTTCCTGCATATGGCTCCATGTCCCAGAAGGACCGAATTCCGTCAGGTGATTGGCAGTGCTTTGAGGCTTCACCTCCAGGACCCTCGCTGCGTTTCATCAAGGATGACCCAGATGCTGCTGGTAAAGCCTATCTCCAAGAAGCGCGGCAAAGGGCCAGCCGTGCGAAGACATCCAAGCCGCAGCTGACTGTGACCCTTGAGGCCTTCCAAAAATCCATGGGTCCAGCCCTGTCCTGGCAGCAACTTGCCCAGTTGAGGGTGGAGGTATCCAGCCTCCTCCACGACTGCGAGCAGATGGAGCAGGCCTTGCAGCAGCTCAGGGCGGCCCAGGAGCTCTGGCCGAGCTGCCCTGAAGCTTTGCTGTTGAAGGCACGCATCCACCGCGATGCCTTGCAGCCCAGTGAAGCCAGACTTGCAGCAACACAATGCCACATGGTCCTGAGGACGCTTGGCGGGAAGGGGGGCCAAGTGCTGAAGGCTTGTGAAAGAATGTTGCAAGAACTAGGAGAAGGCACCGTATTGCCGGAGCATTGCTTTGCCAATGTTCTTGATTGTGGAGATGCAGATGTGAAAGAAAAGGCAAGTCAAGTAGCTGATCTGGGACCAAAAAAGTGTGATTTGATTGTGGCTGTCGAAGTGTCCGGATGCAGCATGCCAAACGTCGATGGAGTGTATGAGCCCAGCCGTGTCATTTCCAACCATTTTGTGGTCTTTGAGAATTCTTTTGGCTTCAGATTATCTTTGGAAACTATGTCCAGGAAAAATGCTGCACCTGAGTCTGTTGACAAGGGCTGGGTCATTGGAAAGGGTGCTGTGGGATTCTTCAACACAGCCAGCAGGGCGGACAATGGGCTGCCATCGGGTAGATGGTTTTCTTTTCCAGCTGCTTCGGGATTCACACCACCCAGTTGCACCATGTTCCGGCGTGCAGAGATGGAGGACAGCATTTTGAAGGTCCACAATGCTCGGCTTGCTGGCCCGGGCGCTGATGCAAGCGCCGTTGCTGCAACAGCTTCGACGTGCTTGAAGGTCTTGCAGGGGACAACAGCGGATTTTTGGAAGGTGGGCTTCATTTTGACCGAACTTGCTGGGGTGTTCCGGCAATTGGGCCTTCACCACAGGGCCTTGGAAGCTGTTTCAAAGGTGTTGGAGCTGTGCCCTGGTCATTGGGAGGCCTACCTGGAGGCTGCCTGCATTCATGCAGTGATGCAGCACTCCTTGAAGGCCACAGTGCCACTTCGGCAACTCCTAATTGCTCGACCTGGCGATGGTCGGGCAGCCGCCATGCTGGTGCAGCTTTGTGAGTGCCAGGACCTTGGAAAGGAGCTGGAAATCTGGCTGAGAAATAATGCGGAAAGTCCCTTGGTGGCCGACTACTTGGCCAAACGCCAATGCAAGAACTCAGAACTCAAAGCAGAACCAGGGGATGACATGTTTGCCGATTTTCAGCTGGAGGATCAGAGGGAAGAGGTCCATGCTCATTGGACCCTTCCAGGTCACGTCCGCTGCAAAGACGTTTCCGTGAACTTCAAGCAGGACCGGCTTTCGGTGCGGGTGCAGGAGCAGCTGCTGTTTGAAGGGGAGCTGGCGCACAGCATCCGTCCGAGTGAGTCCAGTTGGACCTTCTCTTCACCGCATTTGACGGTGACTCTGTGCAAGTGGGCGGGAACCGCGGGGAAGTTTCCGCGCTGGGAGGTGCTTCACAAAGAGGATGCGGCTACCAGACTGCAGCGTTTGGGCGGGTTGCCATTTGACGAGAAGGCGATACACTGGCTTTGAGGTGGCTGGTGCTGGGATGCATCTCAGCTCCTGAAAATTTGAGGTCGGAATCTCGATAGTGCGTACGATCTTGGAAAATTGCAGAGGAAAGAACTGTGACTATTGCTGATTCATGACTTGATTGCAGTACTTGTGAGCCTTTGAAGTTTCATGCCTCGGGACTTGCTAGGCACACAGGTCCAAATTTGGACAAGTTGGTGAAGTGAGCAGAGGCCAACATTAAGTCTCAAGATGCTTGATGTACACATTAGATAGTTTATCCATTCATGGGATCGTACCCCAAACTGCACTGCTTAATCAGCCGTTTGTGAGGCCACCTTCACTTGGGTCAAGTCCCAGTACTTTACCACTTTGTGGCTTGGCGCTGACACGTGGCAGGGGCTGGTTGGGGCTTGGGTCAGCTGGAGTTTTTCCATGGGAGGAAAAGGCGTTTCTGTTTGGAATGTTCGGGGCTGGGGTTGAATGTTTTTTGGGACAATCCTCCCGGCAGTTTCTGCATGTTTTTGGTCAGCTTGGCAATGGCTCGTAGTCAGCGATGCATCGTTTGAACCCCTGCCAAAAGAAGAACACCTACTTAGCTCACTTGGAGCCAGGCTTACAAACAACTGACTAGGTAGGGTGAACATGGATGGACATGAACCACCATGTACTGTCGCTCTGGAGGTTGGGACTTCTCATGTTCTCTGTGGGCATCACTACCACCATTGCCGACTTCAAGGAATGCCTGAAACGACCTGGTGCAATTGTGCCTTGGTGGTATAGTGTACCTGCCGAGCAATCCGGGGTAGAGAGGTCGGGACTGGCAGGATCGATCAATATCCCACAATCGTTGGCCTTTTTTTGCTTAGCAAGTTTCCTTGGTGGCCTGATTTGAAATCACCACATGGTTTGGACCTGGGCTATGTTTAGAAGATCGGTATATGATGAAATGGTGCTAAAACATGTTCAAACATTAATTATTCTTATATAATGAACATATTAATATTATACTATATCATATGTGTACTGTATATGTTTATTAGGTTTGACCCATGGTAGACATATTAGAACCAGAGACGAAACAGCGATGACCGCTGGCGCCTTTTGAGGCCATCAATTTCATCTCCTGCTATGTCATCACCCCGCTGTTGGCATATGTCTCTTGGCGTGTAGGCTGGGCAGTCACGGTTAGTCTAGGCTTAGGCCATTGTCAGTACCTTAGGCTTGAAGACCCTAGGAATTGCAAGTTTGTCTTGTTCAAGGTTAATCATCCAATGTTGGTCATTTGTTTGGGGTAAAAGCCGGCCAAAGGCAATGCTACAGTGCTATAGGCTCTTGCGGGAACCCTTTCCACAGAGCCATCAGGGCGTGCTCAAGTCCTATGCACCGCTCTTTTAGCTACTGGTAAGATGGCGGATACTTAAAAGTTGAACAGTTGTAAATTAAATTACCAAAACTGATTTTGCAGTTGCTTCAAATGGTTTGTAAATGTTATTTTTTTCCATCCTGGGATGATGATCCCAGTTGATTGTTGCTGGGTCCAAACTACCAACAGGATTTCACATGGTCTTCATGTGGTGATAATGTGCTGGAAACCCTGGTGTGAGTAAATGTTGGTTGAAAGTTGAAAGTTGAAAGTTGGCACATGAGACATAGTAAGAATGATAATAATAATGACAATAACAAACAACAACATTCAATAATAGTAATGATAATGATGATGATAACATTAAGCAGGGTATGAAGCTTTCAATGTTTCGCACCCTGCTTGAAGGAACGTCGATGCAGGCAAAAACCAAAATCTGATGCGTCAGGTATTGGCAAAAGCCATTGGAGCGGATGGTCCGATTCTGGCAGGTGCGCGACGGTTCTGGTTCCGTCGCAGTTTTGGTTGGTCCATTTCTTTATATGTTCGAGGGTAATATTAACGCGGGAACCCCTGGTTGACTATTAGGGGGGTTCCAGTACCATTTGTTTCACTTATTATTTATCAGTATACTTCTTGGCAACACTCAATCGTGCGTTCAAGAAAAGGGGTGGTTTAAGCATTTGTATTTGGGCTCTAGCAACGCACTCTAGAAACTGCGGAAATGTGCCTTAGGATGAAAGGACATGAGGGAATGAAAGGACAGGTGCAGTGATGAAGTTTGTAGTGATCCTTCGTGTGTGGGGTGGTAGGATCTAAAAACAATTTGTTAGATTCTTGTTATTTCTGTATAGTTGGTTTCAAGTCTGCAAACTCGACGACGATGTCACCATACCGCACCACGTGACTGCGTGTTTCTCAACCGTGGAGACCCTCAAAAAAGCCACCATATCATAATATCCCAAAACGAACCTGGAAACCCAACATTCAAGCGCAGTATAAAGCAAAGCCACCTCCAAGATCCTTTAAGCCCTTTTTTTTTATCTTTTTTTTGTTTAGACTTCCAGATTTTGTTTCATCTGTTTGTCGTGTGATCCCCTCAATCCTTGGACTGGTCCTACCAGGTGTCTGGCTGTCAGGTCTGGTACTGGTTGGATCCATCAACGGCGGACAAGCGTCGAATCTGTGCACTTTGATCGCTGGGGGCGACGTAGCTCTGAGCGTCGCTGGAGACTGCGCTTTTCGGATGGCTCCAGGGGTCCATTTGGATCCATTTGGGGGGTTTTTATGATAGCAACCCGCAGAAAGATAGCAAGGTAAACTTACTGGTGCTTAGTAGGGAATGAGGGAATGACCTATAATGACCATTAATAATCATCCCATTCCCATCCATTCCTTCATTCCCTGCTAAGCACCAGGAAGTAAAAGCCGACTAGAATAGTGGCAAACTACTTTTGCATCTCCTTTTGAGGGTTGCTATGTTGTAAATCAATCGCTTGAGGATGACCACGAGTTTTGACACATAGCCGTGCGACAGTGGGGTGGAAATGTCATAATGTTTGTTGTCTTTAATGGATGTTTGAATCTGCAAGATTGTGTATGTATATATATATATATAGTCGGATGATTCATACTTTTAAATATTGTATAAATATATATATATATATATATGCATACATGCCCATTATATGCCCAACATCATCCAATCTTGATATTTGTTAGCCTGCCTGCTTCCTTTACGCTGAAAACCATGGGTTAGTTTCCTCAACGTGCCAAGGTGATTGGAAGACAGTGTTGGTGATGTTCAATCAACCTCTTTATTGTGCTTTCATGATGTTTTCATCTTATCAAACGACTGGGTTGGATCAGTGGAATCATATCTTGAATCAATCATTCCTGTGCTGTCACAATGGTCCCTAGGTGCTGATGACAACGTCCACCACTCTGGGATGCATTTTCATGACACCCTTGATTTGTTCCTCGGAATTCGACGATCTTGGAAGGTTGGGCCAGGTTCACCTAAAACAAACTGGTGGTGGATGCAGAACGAAAGATTCGTCACCAGAAAAAACAGAACTATTTGCCAAAAACGTACTATGTAGATCTATGTGGATTGAGATTGCACTATATTTAACCGTTTGAATTCCAGTGGCTGGGGCGCGTTAGCTGGGACTTCTTTGAGTCGCAGCTGCAGCTCAGCTTGAGGCCACTTGGTGCTGGGTGCGGTGGTTCCTGTCGATGCCGCAGGCAGCAAGAACTCCAAACAAATGCAGAAAAGTGAATATCAAGGCCTACTTGAATCAAGGAATATTATTTTTTGGAGGTTGCTATTCATCGATTCAACATGTAACATATATACATATATATATATATATATAAATAAACATATATATATATATATAAACATATATGTAAATATATATGTAAATATATCCACTTGTTTTTTGTGGGTAAATCAAACCGCCTTCTATTCCTGTATATAACAGGATTCAAACCAACAAAACATGGCATACATTATGTGAATGATTCAACCAACAAAAAGGATGTGCAAAACGGGTATAAATCACAACTCGGTAAACTCAATTTTGGGGCTTGGTCTTATAAGGCACCACATTGTTTCCATGGTGGATATGGTTTGTTTGCAAATGTACCAACGTTAAGCCCGCACGGTTGATTGACACTAAGATAGATGCTAAGAAGGTTGGTTTCCTTCAACCAGTTCAGGCCAGTTCAACAGACATGTTTGATTGACACACAAGGTAACATGCGCATAATGTTGCTGTTCATATAATTATTTGTAATTAACATATTATAAATATATGTAAATATATTGGTTAACACTACATGGGACTACATGTTTGCAATCCTTTCTCCATTCTCCAGTTGTTCCATAGCACAGTCTTTTCCAGTCGTCCCCCTTGGTCCTCCCAATGATCAGCTGCCAGGGATCGTTTGGTCCACCTTCCAAGTGGTGTTGTTCCCCATCTTTTTGGGCGTGGGACTCAACACCCTGGCGCCCAAGTTCTGCAAGGTGCGATCGCGGCATCGGTATGGTGAGCCTGGGGGTTGGTATAGGACGGGTGCGAAATGGTCTTGAAAACCACGGAAGTTCGTCTTTTTACAGATTCGTGGATGTGTTGAATCTGTGAGTAAACCATGCCATTTTTGACATTTTAGTGCTCAGCCATCTTGACAATAGCGCCTTGTGGTAATGATTATCCCTTAACCAGCCATCGTTCCCATCAATCAGATGGATCCCCATTATATTCCCATTGCATGTCCAATATGTATATATTCCCATAATATTCCCATACCCAATACAACCCATGGAGTTCCTGGTAAATCCTGATGTTCCATCTCCAGCGAGCTTCAGGCTGTGTCTCCCTTCACCCCAGCCGCTGGGCGAGAGTTTGGAGTTGGTGTTTTTGTGGTGTATGTATGTATATAAAGTATATATATAGGTAAGTATATAGGACCACAGATGCCGGTTGGTCTATTTTTAGCATTATAACCAGCTAAGTATCCGTGTCTCAGGTTGGCCATGCTTATGTTTTCGTGAGCTCTGGCTACCTCAGTGGCAGGAAAGCCATGGAGATGGACAGTCATTCTCATTTGCCATGTTGTTTTTCCCTCAAGACCTCCATTTGTGGGGAAATTCTGTATTGCCACGTTTGAGTACCACAGGGTTACCATCACGAAATTCATGTAAATTACATAAAAAAAGCTACATAAATCGCATATACATCACCAATAAATCACCTATTAACATACCCTCAACTACTCAGGGTCTAAAGTACCGGGGCCCTGTGGTATAGATTTACCAAGGTCTAAACTGATACAGGTTTCACCGTAGACCCTAGCTAATTACTGTCCTTTAGACCCTGGACTAATTTCATCATTTTGGGAAACTACCTATGATCTAACTATATATGTTGCTGGATTTCACCAGGAGTTACAGAATGTTTTACTAGAATCCTCGATGGAATTTCCATTACAAAACCCGCATATAGTAAATGACTGTATTTGGGGAGCCAAATTGCTGGGCCATATCATGCCGCCTCCTCTTTCTGTGCCAGCGGCTGCTTCCAGGTTATAGCCCAACAAGTGCAGAAAGATATTTGGTTCCAGTTTTTGATTTGGATCCAGTTTTTGACTTGGATTCAGTTTTTGATTTGATTTGTGCAACAGGATGTAGAAGAGATGTGAAAGGATGCTGAGTTGGGTCATGGCTGGCCACCAGTCAGCACCTGGGGGTCTAAATTGGTTTCCTCCCAGGCTGGCCAACATTTTGAACGTATTGGCCTAGGGAAGATGATATTAGACCCCTGTTTTCCTCCAAATCCATTGGTTGAACAAAAGGTGTTCGTATAGAAAGGTTGGAGATTATAAGGATGAAAACAGCAACAGGAGGTAGAAGAGATGCGAAAGGATGGCTGAGTTGGGTCATGGCTGGCCACCAGTCAGCACCTGGGGTCTAAATTGGTTTCCTCCCAGGCTGGCCAACATTTTGAACGTATTGGCCTAGGGAAGATGATATTAGACCCCTGTTTTCCTCCAAATCCATTGGTTGAACAAAAGGTGTTCGTATNCCCAGGCTGGCCAACATTTTGAACGTATTGGCCTAGGGAAGATGATATTAGACCCCTGTTTTCCTCCAAATCCATTGGTTGAACAAAAGGTGTTCGTATCTAAAGGTTGGGGATTAAGGATGAAAACAATGATGCAGCAGGATGTAGAAAAGATGTGAAGGATGACTGAGTTGGGTCATGGCTGGCCACCAGTTAGCATACTAGCCTAGGATATAACAAGTGACCTTGAACCCCCCTTGTGTAAAGATCGATATTTTGATCAACCAAGATCAGGGATGCAAATTCGATACACGTGTGGGCGTTGCTGGAAGTTCCCCATCACAATTTTTTCATGTCAAACCAATCATTTACCTTTATCTGACAAGGGGCATGCATTGACTCAACAAATCTTGACAAACCATTCGCGAGAGAAAAAAATGCTATTCTGGCCCATCTTGCGTCGGAAGTTAGAAGAATATGGAGAGGTAAGGTTAAAGTATGTTACGTTGGGATGAACTATATCTGCAAATAACAGGTTATGGGAAAACCTCTTCAGACCTCGTCGGGATAATGGTCTAGACCCAAGCTCCCGAAACCTTACAGAAGGTCTAAAGGAAAGAAATTATCGGAGAAAATTATTTCAAGGGAAAACTTGAAAAGACCCCACTGCCAGGGTCTACAGGTGAATAAAACAGGGGGCCCCCTATGTAGTTGATGGTATCTATTAACCACATAAGATTCCATATCATCCCATAAATAAACAATTATTTACCCAATCATTGACCAATAGCAAGCAACTTTCATAAATCACCGATTCACCAGTAAGTCACCTATAGATCACCCATAAATCACCATTTAAACACCATTAAATCACCATGAAATCACCATCCACAAACATAAATCACCACTAAATTCATGTAAATTCCATATAGGTTCCATAGTTCACCCCATAATTTACCACCAAAATCCCATAAGTCAGCAGTGAATCACCCACAAATCACCACCAACTCTGAGGTGGTCGGAGTGATCTCCACCGTTCTCCTGGTGGGCGCCTCCGTGGCCAAGTGCGCCGAGCCCATCCAGTCGGCTGGGCTGCCCTTGCAGCCGCTAAACCTTCGGAAAGATGGGGAGTTCACCGAGGAAAACCTCCGGATGAGTGGGACGTCACCCATTTTTCAGGTGAATTGTGGGGCGTAAAAGCATGGAAAAAAGTGGGCAGTTGACCTGGGAATAATCAGATAAAGATTGTGGATGAATGGAATTTACATGAATTGAGATAGCATTTTGTTCATTTGATTTGGTTGGGTAAATTATCAACGACCGACCTCGCTTATGGTTCGTATGGGGAGCTATCCCAAAATTGTTGATTTTCAGGTTTTCAGGGTAGGAAGTGCACATTGCAATTTGCCTCGGGAGTTGTGGTTGGGAAAGTCGGCGGATGGATATTTTATGGATATATTTTGTTTTTTTTTCTGGGCCGAGCCAGCTCAACATCACCAGTCACTGCTCAGACAGTGGACACAACCAGCAATACAACTTGTGATGCCAGTTTCAAGGGGAACAACCTTCTCAATTGATCTTCTCATGCTATGAAGCATTGGTTTGCTGGCCTTTTTGCAAACATTTAAGACGCCTTGCCGGAAACCGATTCACCGAGGTTGGCCTGCGCTGCGTTGCACCTTGTGGGTGGTTTGCTGGGTTTCGTTGCCACCAAGAGTTCCGGATTCGATGAGCGCACCTGTCGCACTGTGGCCATCGATGCTGGGGCTGCAAGCGGTGTAACGGTTTGCTATGGGAAATCACCATCCCTACCCCCTTATCCTTGGTTTTGAGGGGGGGGGTCGAAAATTGTAAGTTACAATAACCGGGGGGGAGGGGGGGGTAAGAAATTGTAAGTTACAAATTTTCACCCCCCCGCCATGTGGGGGGGGNTAAAAATGAAAAAATGGACCTGCGACATCGTAACTTACATTTTAGGTACCCCCCCCTATATTATGTTATATTAAAGCATAACAGTATATAGCAGTGTTGATTTGGCTATTATTTCACAGGATTTGGTATATTTTTGGGTTATTTGTGGTATAT
>BGPT01000283.1:346333-359685 GCA_003297045.1 Symbiodinium sp. clade C Y103
GACATGATAAATATATAACCAATCAGGTGAGACAAAGAGTCTCATGAGAGAGCCTCAGCCTTGGCGGTCAAAAAGAGTGGGTGCAGAGTGAACACAAGAATGTTCATAGAACTGTTTGTGTGAACTTTCCCACTCGGTTGATCGACTTCTGCGGACTTTAGGTCCAAGCTCTCCCATCCCCCCCNGAGTGAACACAAGAATGTTCATAGAACTGTTTGTGTGAACTTTCCCACTCGGTTGATCGACTTCTGCGGACTTTAGGTCCAAGCTCTCCCATCCCCCCCAAAAACCCTGGGGTGTGGAGACAGAATTTCGCTGGCATGTCTGCCGTGCTGAATTGAGCTTGAACCCTTCTTCCATGAAGGATACATCATCTCTGCCATGAGATGCAAGGATCAGTAGATCTAATAAGTAATGCCTCTACCATGAGGCCTTGTCCAAGACATGATAAATATATAACCAATCAGGTGAGACAAAGAGTCTCATGAGAGAGCCTCAGCCTTGGCGGTCGAAAAGAGTGGGCGCAGAGTGAACACAATGACTAATTGTTTGCTTTGGGTTCATTCTGGATGCTCACATTTTATCATGGTGGGTAAAATGAGTCATTCTTCCAGGGATAGACAACTATTCTGGGGATCTAACAGGTATGGAATATCAATGGTATTTTCCTGGAGAACAAAAATTGGGTCAATTCCTCATGGTGGCACTGGCGTTACATCCAGATCACTGGACAGGCCGAGCCCAGGCCTCAACCTGAAGCCGGGGCGGATCCGCCTATGCCTAGATCTACGGCGTCGGGTAGGAGTGCGACGTCCAAGTGAGCAACAGTCTGCTGCTTGGCATTGCGGGCATTTTCCACAGAGGAGTTGAGGTGCACGGCCTGGAACGGCTTGGAGCAAAGGAGTGCACATGTGTGATGTCCTGCAGCGGCCTCAGCCGTGAAGACCGCGAGCCGGTCTCGAAGACGTAAGATGTGCCATCTTTGGTAAAAGATCCGTGCCATCCATGGATGGATGTGTTTTTTCCTTTGTTTCTTAAGGGATTTGCAGCGATATATCCAGCAACATTTCTGGGGATATATAAATTGCAATGGCCTTACTGCGACGTCACTGGAATGGTGGCTAGTAGGGGTACCTATCCCAAAATGGCCAAGAAAAGTCTGGTCATGTTGTATCAGTGAACTATGGTATTAAAGAAGTGAACTGTATAAGTGAACTATCCCATTTTTTTTGGCAACTGTAGGTTTATATATATATAGGTTTACTGTGGTTTAGTGAAGACAGATCTAGTGCATATCCGCTTGTGACTTGGATGCATCACGCAACGTGAGACCCCACGGGTTGGAGGTCAAGTAGAATCACCCAGCATTTAACTATCTCACAGGTACCTCGGAGGCTATCGTTTATCGCATATATGTATATATAATATGTATATATATATACATAAATATACGTACAATATATATATATATATTATATGACATATAATGATATATATATATATATATATGTATACATATCGAACTAGTTAACTTCTGGTAACCATGGCAATTGAAGATATCTCCTTCGGATGTTTTTTTGTTGCCACATTTTCTCATTAGTCGCTCCATTATGTAGGATTTTGACGGATTTTGATATGCCATCAAAGTGAGCTCAGTTTGAAGTTCATTCAGAGCCCTGCCATCTAGACATATCATCTATGAACCCAAGCTGTTCTATTTATGTTCACCAACTTAGCTAGCGCCAAATTAGGCCCCAACTCGATGAGTACCAGAGGGTCCAGCTTTCTGGCCCGAGTTATACCAGGGGTAAGTCACTAAGTCATTTCAATTCTGGAATGATAATTTCATAGAAATAACCACAAGAATCAGGGGGTTCTAGGGCGATTAATCCCATGAAATCCCATGAAATCCCTAGTATTGTTGGTTAAATCACCACTTTTCTATGGTTGTCCCATGGTTTTCCCATGATTAACCCGTCGCCAGGAGCTCATTTTACAGGTGCCCAAGGCACAGTCAGCCGCAGCACCAGAGCCTTGGTGCGTTGTTGTGAGTTTCTGGTGTTGGTTTATTCACAATTTAAAGAATAAGATAAGATACAATATTACATATATATATATAGTTTACTGTAGATATACAGCTTATTGTGTATATATATATATATGTATATTGTTTATTGTGGATTTATAGGTTATTGTATACATACATATATGAATGTGTGTATATGTACACATATATGTAGTTTATTGTATGTATATAGTTTATTGTGTATATATATAGTTTATATATATATATATCTGCAATTTATTGTGTATATATAGTTTAGTGTATATATATAGTTTAGTGTATATATATAGTTTAGTGTATATATATATATAGTTTATTGTATTATTTTGTGATGTATTGTATGTGTATTTATATATATACATATTACATATGTACTTTACTAAACAATATATCTACGATATAATGTGTATTCGATAGTCACCAAAAAACAGAAGTAACATCTTACTAAAGTTGTGAAGAATTGTGGTTCTATTTTTTTCGGATATAATCACCCACAAGCCCGAATCAACCTAGTTACAAACCCTTTAGCCAAGTATGTGGCACCACCTTGAACAATCCGACAAGTCCGCAGAACCTCCAAGTCCATCCCGGCAGGCGGGCTCTCCACTGGCAGTTCTCCAATAGTAAAAGCTGACACAAACAATGTTGTTTTGTGGGGTAATTTTAACATAGCTATGGAAACTGTCACCATTTTCAATATGTAAATCATCATAAATCATCTATGAACGGATCATTTTACATTGCTTTAAGAAAAAAACGCGGAGGGCGCGCACAAGTTTTACCAACGTGTATCCTAAGCAGGCATACAACTGCTGTAGCTGCTGTTAGGTACAGTTCCAGCCCACCTGTGGCTGGCAAAGGGGTCCATTACTGTAGCATATTTGCTGTGGATATTTTCCCAGTTTTGTTGTCATTGTGAACCCAACCATTTTTTGAGGGATATATCGCCCACATTTGTTGGCGGTTCCATTGCGATTGTTGTTGCCTACGTTTCAATGTTGGATGATGTTGGGTGTCTAAACCTTGTTTTTGATGGTCAAATTGTTATTTTGTGCCGGTGAAAGCCCCACGTGTGTTAGCCAAATCCGAATGTGTATTGGGTAAATCCACATTTTTGGACTACATAAGCCCAGACTTCTAAACACCTTGTGCGAAAGTATTTGATTTTTGTTTGAATTGCTGAAAACCTACTTGAGTCACCTTCTAAGGCAGTGTGACTGGAAGTCTAGGATGAGATACGATGCCACGAGATTTCAATTGAGCCCTTAGAGATACCCCCTATCCCAGCTCATGAAATACTAGTTGGTTTTCGAATTCATCAACCCCAAGAAGCTGTGCCCAGGATGCCTCGTGGTCGACCGGCTTTTCTCGCCTCAGTGGGGCATCCTAGATTTTTTTTTACTATGCAGTGATGGCCCGAGTTAAACCAGTGATAAGTTAATATATATATATATATATAAATATAAATATAAGTATTATATAAGTTATAACTCAGTAAGTCACCTCATTTATGGAATGATAAGCTGATAAGCCCATTTGTTACCCAAAAATAACTGGTTTTTGGACTTTAACAGTGGAGATGGATGTCTTATGGCGGAGATCTACCATCAAACATGGAGATTCAAATTGGAACAATGAGTCCAATAGGTGATATCATGGACATACCAGGGGTGGAAACCACCCACCATCACCCAAACGGTGCCCTGTCTGATAGGCAACTGCGGGGCGGCTAGGGCCTAGGGATTGGCTAAGCCGGTAGTTCCTTGATGTTATTTGTGAAAACATCACTGTAGTATCCTCTTTGGGCTATCATTTGGGTGGTATTTGAAATGACGGGTATGCTCAATATGATTGGGGGTCAATCTACCCCTATGCAGCTATGGGTTCAAGTTTAAGGCCGGATAGTGAACCTTGCCCATGCCCGCAGAGTACCAGCAACCCCACTAACACGGACCACGTGTTTTTTTCATTTTCTGCCGCCTTCCAACGTAAGTTTTTGCAGTAGTCGCCGCAGACAACTAACATGGAATTCAAGAAAAACAGGCTGGAGGGTTATGTTCCTTTTAACCTGTGTGGATTTCATGTGAGATTGGAAGGTATACCAGCGTCAAAGCTGATCATGTAGCCTCATCCAAACAATTTCTATGCCCAAGTCAAGCAATCTCTCACAGAGGTTGGATGAACGTGCCCAAAGCACTTGTTGAATGTGAATATTCATGGATGCAGTAGAGTACATGAAGGGCAATGGCTGACAACCATGAGAAGGGTCAAGAAGTTAGCGGCTTCTGGGAGCTCGTGCTATTTATAACATATCATTGTCCACCATGGATTCCAATGAGAATGATGATACCACAGTTGCAGGTGGGTAGTGCTTCTATGTGGGGAGTATGAAGTATGAAGGTCTCGATGCTATGATACCGTGATTCGATCATTGATAATTATACAATCTCATTATAAACAATTAATAGATATGAATAGCTATTGAAAATGGCCAGTTGTAGTTGATTTTCCTATTTAAAATGGTGATTTTCCATAGCTATGTTAGTTTACCAGAGGGTATACATGTATCATTATATATCAATGATATCCCCAACTGGTAGGTTGATTGTCAGATTTACCACATACCATATGGTATCCACATAAATGGTTCGTTAAACAATGAGAAACATCCCTCATTAAAATTCACGGTCAACGCGGTCACCCTTGATGATGGTGGGACAACCACACTTCTGCAGTTAAAGCCCTAAAACCAGTGATTTTTATGGTTATAAATGGTCTTATCATTCCATAAATAGGGTGACCTACTGACTTCTATCTGCTAAGTCGGGCCACGACTGTGTACCTCAGCCTTTCATCCGAGGCACCGTGTCAGCAGAGTCGCCACGTTCCGAAAGTCCGGCGCCACAGTTTGCGCTGGGGGCGTTGAACCTCGCAAACAGGTGGGTTTCACATGGTTCAACAGACTATTCTGCCAAAATCCAGCAACACTTTGGTGTGGTGTGACCGACCAAGACGGTGATTTCACACTATTATGTTAGAAAAAACACTATCATGCTTGGGTGTTAATCCCGATTTGACCTCAAAAAACAAGCAAAACTCAAGAACAAAAAAACATCCACCATGGGGACGTGGGACCCCGCTTGGCCGGATTTGGCCGGCCATTAAACATGTCAAAATCATTCAATGGTTTGGCAGATAAATTCACGACCCCAGTGGTTCATATGGGAACTAGGAATCATATCCAAATTGTTGTGGGAGCTTGGACATCCCAGATCATAGAAATGACAGAGCAGCCAAGCATGACTTGCAGTGGCGCTCGAAGACTCGTGGTGCCAATGACAACCAGCAGACATCATCAGAAAACACCGTGTTTTGCTGCTGCTCGCCCCACTCGCCTGCGTAGAGCTGACGACTTCCCGAGGAACAACTGCTTCCGGCAAGCTCGAGGTTATCGACCCATGTTACCTTTGCGGATGTAAAAGGACAATATCCATGTAATAAGATGTAGTAACCCAGCTAGATGTGTAATATCACTGATATCACAAGCTAGATTATTGGCTTTTGATGGGGGTTAGATTTACCACTCACGATGCCTACCCGCACATGCAACTAGCGTTTACGAAATTTCAAGATTGGCTAAATCCATCCAAATCCTAGATCAAGGAGGCTACAAACCATGTTCTTCAAGTCATTTGCTTAGGCGTAGTTAGATGGCAAATGGATTGATCAGTAGATGGATCATCTCCCCTTAAACTAATTCTGTAGTGTTTTTTTTGGTAAAAAAAGTTGCGAACACCAGTTCAGCAACGAACTAACTTCTTGACACATTCAAGTACAAGCGTGCCATCAGATATTGCATGATATTCCAATTGTCCACGAACTATTTCCACAACATGTTTGTTTCATATACCTTGAACTATTCCATCAACCGATCCCTATCATCAGTTGGTTACTGGTAATCCATCTCACTGCAGAGTTTGGACGATCATCCCATTTAGTTCACTGGTTGGCAAGCCTGTTGTAAGTCATAACCAACTTTATGGGTATTTTGTCTGAAAATTTAGGTATACCTCCAAAGTAGCAAACTTACGGGGAAAAGGAGGTCTCAAACCCACAGGTGTAAGATGGGCCATCTTCAGACAAACGCAACCATGGCCCATCTAAGTGATCCACGGAAATTCCAGGACCCTACAATGGAGGTACTGTACCAAATAAAACCATGTTTTTTGGGCGTATCCCTTTAGATAGCCTTAAAACAAATAGGCCTTACTTAAATGAAAGTGGTTAATAACCCTGGTGAGCAAATCCCCTGAGTAGCTTATCCCATCTATAAATGGATTATAACAATGGTTGTTCATCAGTTAGTTTGGTGACCCTCCAAGTACAAAGTGGTAGATATTGGTAGCTCCACTAAATCGGTACCTGTAGCCATCAGGCATCCATCTATATCGGAGCCCCTTTCACTTCCTTTCCGCCGAGGTTCTCCCTCTGCACCTTCTGACTTGAGGCCGCGTGTCGTGGCGGTTGCGACTGTTGATTTCTGTTTCGAAGTGAGGCCACCGTCAGTGCCTCGTTTGTTGGTGTAAATAACAACCCAATCGAGCTATAGAATGTTATCATGACATATCTTCCATAAACCCTAATGAATTGTAGGTGTAAACCAACTTTGCTATCTAGGGGGCCCGCTTTGCAGCCTGTGTCATTGGTACCTTCTTGGGGGTGGAACCACCCAAAGTAATCAAACAGGGACGGTTCCTACGCGCAGGGATTGGCATTGTCCAAATTCTAAGTGCCTCTCAAATTAGGAGTATCACACCAAAATGTTCATATGACTTTACTAGTGTGCTTCGACGAGGGCTAGGAATTGAGTGTATTTCTTCAGGAAATCCCATGTGCAAAAATAAATTGGTTTCTTCATGCCTTGATTCGTCCACCAGAAATCATGGGTTTTCCCATGGGTCTGCCCCATGTTCAGTCACACCCACATTATGTCTTGTTCTATGACCCCAGGGTCAGCTAATTCTATAAGGTGGCCCCCGCCACTTATGCTCGTTGGTTTATGTTCACCCCATCTAGTTAGAACTATCCCATGAACCATATGGGGGTTTTCCCAAAATGGGGGTACCCAAAAATGGGTAGGTTTATGATGGAAAATCCTATTAAAATGGATGATTTGGGGGGTACCCCTATTTTAGGAAACCTCTGTATAAATCAGCTATTTGCACCAACTTAGCTCTCATAGATCAGCGTGTTGAATCCCATGAAATCCCCCAATTTTCCGATGGGAGAACCCAACGCCATCTCGCAGGTGCTTGGAGGATGAGGAGGGCACTCCAATGCCTGGGCCCTGGGGAGAGCCAAAGTGGGGATGGACTGAGAACATCATCGGGATAAGATGCAATCTGCACTGTGATACATGACTTTCTTGAAAAAGTGTTGATTTACACAGCTTGAAGGCATGGTGAGTTTGTAAAAAAGACACATAAACATATGGCAATGCATGGCAACTTCATTGGGGAAATCATGTTCTAATCCATTCGGAATGAAGGGTATCCCATTTTCATACATTATGGGCGTTCATTGAAAAGACAGACCGCCAAAAACATGTTGTTTGGCTCATTAGCCTTCTAGACTTAAACAACATATATTTGGTGCAGCAATTTGGATGTTGTTCACCCCAGTATCCCCAGGAAGGGGTAAACACCTATGGGGTAAATCTGAATATATCTGATTTAGGGAAATGGACATCCAGCTAAACCAGAGACGCCAGAAATATGGTTCAAGAGTCAACCCCCAAAAATCATGCGGCGGATGCACCCACTACCATGGATGGTACAAGGTGGTGCCACAGTATTTTACGCAAATGGGTTTGTGATAGGATAGATAAGATATATATCTATATCTATACTATATCTATATCTATATATGTATGTGTATATATTATATGACACTATATATGTATGTAACTATATATATATATATATTGGGTTGGTAAACCTAACAGTTACAACTGTGGTACCACCTTATATTATTCATGAATCCATAAAGTCCACAACACGTCAACGCTTCTCTGTTTTTAAAGTTCTTAGCCCATCCAATGGTAGACATTCCACCATATTTATCAACTGACTTACCTATCTCAGGGGCCCAATAATGCCGGTGTACAAATGACATTTGTCACTCACATACTCATTAAAAATCTGAAACAACAAATCAAGGTTGATTTCTTGCCGTCTCGGAACAGCATGGTTTTTCTGCGGAAACCATACACGGAAGCCATAAAAGCGGTATCGACATGTGCCTTGCCTCTGATACTCGACATGCTCGAAATCCTGGGTGCCAGTGTTTTTAAAAGAAGGTGGTAAATGAGTTTTAAACCAATTACCCTCTGGTATATTAACATAGACCCTGAGAATAGCTATTTTCAGAGGAAACTAATCTTCCAATCCCTATCTACCAGGGTCTATGTTAATTTACCAGAGGGTATAAACACCCCGAGCGTGTTGGTTGCTTATCCCTATTTTGTAGAAAGCCTATATCTGAACCTGTGCTCATCATTCATCCGTGACGATGGAGAGATGCGTGGCGCAAGCCGCAGTTGTTCGGAGATTTTCTGTGACGCAAAAACCCGCCGGTGCCTGACATACATGTACATACTGTAATTAGAATTGGTTTTCATTTCACGATATGACTTATTATGATTTACTATGTATGTACATATGTACATTCATAATTCATAATATGTATATATATATATATATGTATAAATATAAGTATACATATATATATAATATATATATATATATAGAGAGAGAGAGAGACAGAGAGAGAGAGAGAGAGAGCGAAGTATCACATGATTTAGTTCCAAGTCGAACCATGGCTGTCTCCCAACGTTCCCAGCTCCCGAGCCGCCTCAGGTTGAGACCCGTCCCTAACGTTTGGCAAGGCAAGGGACCTGCTTCCGCGGACGTCTGGACCCCTGTGACAGGGTCGCTGAGGCGGATGCATAGGTGGTGCGTCCAAAATGTAGTTAAGTTGCTGAACATAATTTAGAAAAACTATATGGTTCTTGGTGTATATATATATATATGTATATGATCTATAGTTGACGTTTTTTTTTTTACACAGATACATATATTTATACAGATATATACATGCATACTTGTACAAACATACTTATCCACACGTACACAGAAAAATATATAATATATATATATAAATGAAAGCATATTTATAAACAGGACATGCATCCCTATGGGTACAAACACCTTCTGAGAATGTCCTTTGGATCGACAGGAATATTGCACTCAAAACTTATATACACAGTGACAGTACATATGTATAGATACACACATGTATCTCTATGGTTTTCATGGCACCTTGCATTGGGTCCAGCAATGTGGCGGCGACTCAGGTCTTGCAAATGGCCTTGGAAACAGTGCGAAGTTTGGAACAGGTCCTACTTTCTCAAGAGGAGGCCCTGTTCAGTCGAGCTGGAGCTGGGATAGATATGGCTATGGGTCAATTTTTTCAGACCTGGGGGACCACAATTTTTGTTGTCCCGGGAACAACTTCAATCCGTTTCTATTTATCTTTAGTTGGCCATGACCCGCGACCTTTATATTACTCATGCGATGGTGAAATCAACTCACAAGGAGTTGCTATACAATGTGGGCCCCACCAGTTTTGTTCTTGGTGATTACCCATCCAACTAGCTCGATACATATGCTGCAAATCCAACAGCTGTTGTAGTGATATACCCAACTTCGCTACCATAAAATCACCGAGAAATTCAATTTTTTGTTGGCATAAAATCACCATTTTTCAGTGGTAGATAGCTATCCACACCACGTGGGGATCGTCGACTTTCCAGGCCTTGGAGAAAGCCAAGCTGTTGAGACCAGAGGTGCTCCACCAACAACTTCTGGTGGTATGATGGGGATATGTGGCTATGGCTCAAAATTATGGTACCCAAAATGGTCATTTTTAGTGGTAAATTCGTATAAACCAACCAGTTATAGGGTTGATAATTTTGAGCCTAGCCATATGTAGCCAACGTTATTATGGGTAATAGCAACATGAGTGTGTTTTAGATGGCAAGATTTTGCAACAAATTGGATTCTGCTCTGCCGCAGTGACTTGCGCCCACATATATTACCGGATGTGGAGAACTTTGGGGTTCAACACTTGTGTGCAAGATTCCCGCTGTCACCTTCGACAAGATGTTGATGTCTGAGCCACTCTTTTGCAAACATAATGAGGCTACAAGTTAGACGCAAATGCAAAACTGGTTGATGGTACAAAAAAAAACTGTCCAGTTTTTCAAGCAAATTTGCGATGGGGATCTCCAATCACCTCCTGTTCAATTGAATGATTCAGACACATATTCCAATCCAACCCCCAGTCTACACTACATTTTCCATGATACAATATCATATATAACGATATTTCCATATTCAATGCAGTCAAACTATTATATATATATATACATTATATTGCATACATATCTTACATATCTTACATATCGTACATCTTTCATGTATTACCTATTATATATATGTATATATATATATATATTAGCTAATAGAAGTGCCACAGCTTTTCAAATGTCCACAGGGTTCACTACGCTTCAACGTGCCCCTGCCGACATTTCTGCATCGGAGCCGAGGTGCTTTTATTAGCTCCAGGTGCCGTGTCCGAGTTCGTAAGATTCGTGTCGCCGGGCTAGCCGATTTCCATGGTTAGTTAAGTCCCCCATTTTTTTTCGGGGTAATCCATGGTAATTCCATAAATAACTGATAACTGGGTGAACTGACCCCACTTCCTATGATGAGGGGCCTAGGGGGGTATAGTGAATTACTAGACTGTTCATTGTGGTCAGTTACTAGTGATCCTTTCCGTCAAAATATGGGGAAGTGGGTGTCATTGATATATCATGCTGGGTTAAGGATTGCAGGGGGTTATAGCATTCAATATGTTGGAGATCAGTACAATTCATGAGCTGGGAATCTTATCACAACCCACCAGAATAAGATGTTGTTTTTGGGAAAAACGCATCCATTACGGGAATCCCTATTGACGAAGCAGGGTCAAGTGGAATGACCTACCAGGGATGATAATCCCTTAAATAGCAAACATGTTTGTTGAACATATTTTAACTTACAGTAACAGGAAACTTTTTTTTTTAACTTTCCAGCTTGCTCTGGAATGGAACATGGCCATCATGGCCATCTCCAGTAGGACAACGGCCATCTTGCAGCCCCAAAAAGATTTCACATAGACTTCACACATGGTACCCTCTGGTAATCACACAGGACTTGCTGGAAAATCCATCATTTACTGGGATGATATTCCCATTCAAACCTGGATTTAGTGCGTGGATTTCCAGACCATACATGTTTTATTATGCGAAGGTAGTTCCTCGGATTGTGACGCGTTAGTTAGAAAAAAACAGTTGTGATTCATGATGTGTACAATAGAAAAAACCGGCCCACAGTCCAAATGTTCACATCGAAAAAATCACCACATTGCAAATCATCGATACTGTACCTTGACGGACTCATGCTTCGAACCATGGATCCTAGAAGAATTTTCCTTGACGGCCTTGACCCAAAAGAACAGTTTCCATGCCCAGTTCATTGTGTTAATTTAAGTGTTTACGTAGAATGTCCACTTTGCAAAATGATGCATGTTTCCTGCATGTGCCTGATATAGGTCTAATAATGTTTGAATGTATGAATATGTTATGAACTTACATATGTACATGATTATGGAAATATAGATATGCAGTAGACATATCCATCTACCTATTTGACTCCTCGCTTGCTGCAACAGAAATCAGGCGACCGCTTAAGTTCTCCTAGTTCTCCTTTGGAGGCCTGTGATGGAACAGGATGTTGGTACTCGTACTGCGGAGGGAGGTTAAGTACTTGAGCCATTCAAAATGCCTTGGTTGATTTGTTCATAGAAGACTTATACTAACGAATTTCGTGGAGATTAAAGTAACCAATTGTAGGGAAACTTATCAACCAACTATATAGTATCATGAGATGGGATAAGAGTATGTTGAAAGGCTCACTTGGAGGATCATCCCACGGATCGCAACTGGTTCTCATCAGAACCCTGGTTCGCAAGTCCCCGATCGGTGGGGTTATCCTATATACAACTGGGTGACAACTGGAAGAAAGTTACTGACTGGGATGAGTAGGAACATTTTGGATGGTCCCATGTTGAAATCCGACAGAACTGATCCAACGTTGAATAAACCATGTTGAATCAAGTAGGAAATCATCATGCAAAAAAATGCATCCAAGCTTATGACCCTATTGGCATTGGGAAATCCACATATTTATTTCGAAACAAAGCAAAAGTGAAACGACGGAAGCGCTGTATTGCCTTTTTTTTTCCTCGGAAGAAGCTACCTCCATTTCGCGTCGAACAGGTGATATCCACCAATTCAATTTTAATCGGCGATCATCGTATGGCTGTGGATCACAATTGTTGGACTGCACACGTCTATATGTATATATACATACACCTATGTATGTTGAATGGATTCCATATATACATAAAGAAGGTGGCTCCGGGGTTGCCAATTTTTAAGCCCTCTGGGCGTGTCTTGGCACCTCTGGAACTGCCCAGGGCCTGAAGAATGAGGAAGCTGACGCCAAGGAGTGCCATGAAGTTCTGTCACTACCCCAGTACTTTCTTATTAGGTCCTGCAGTTATGGCTCCAGTTGTACCAATTATAAGTCCGTGAAATAACCCCATGGAAATGGAATGATAACGTCATCTATAGCCATAAATATCAATGTTCAAGGGCTTTAAGTGTTGGTCATTCGTAGTTTTTGAGGGGAATATTGGCGAGAGGATTGTTCTTTGATACAGGTCGTCTTGTGGTCGCCAAGGCGGTGACTGAGAAGAGGTAGATATTTACATGGGGTTGGTACCCGAAAATTCAAGGTAACCCCTTAAATTGACTGGTTAACCATAATTTTCCATGTTTTTTTCCCGAATGCGTAGCAAGGGTTCCCGTTTCACTCTGGGGGTTTGGGGGTTGAGGGTGTGTTCGCCGGACGTTGCGCAACCGTTCGCAACCGTCCGCAACCGTCCGCAACCGTTCGCAACCGTTCGCAACCGTTCGCAACCGTCCGCAACCGTGCGCGTGAGGACGCTATGGCCGTGCCTGTGGGGGAAGCTGCAAAGGAGGTCATTTTTGGACGTTTCAGACGTGTCGAAACGTCATTTCGTGTGGCAGGCGTGGCACTTCGTGACATTCCAACGTGTT
>BGPT01000283.1:370708-420550 GCA_003297045.1 Symbiodinium sp. clade C Y103
ATCTGGCATTCTATCTGGCATTCTATCTGACATTCTTTCTGGCATTCTATCTGGCATTCTTTCTGGCATTCTTTCTGGCATTTTATCTGGCATTCTATCTGGCATTCTATCTGACATTCTTTCTGACATTCTACCTGGCATTCTATCTGGCATTCTATCTGGCATTCTTTCTGGCATTCTTTCTGGCATTCTATCTGGCATTCTTTCTGGCATTCTATTTGGCATTCTTTCTGGCATTCTATCTGGCATTCTATCTGGCATTCTATCTGACATTCTTTCTGGCATTCTATCTGGCATTCTTTCTGGCATTCTTTCTGGNATCTGGCATTCTATCTGGCATTCTATCTGACATTCTTTCTGGCATTCTATCTGGCATTCTTTCTGGCATTCTTTCTGGCATTTTATCTGGCATTCTATCGGGCATTCTATCTGACATTCTTTCTGACATTCTACCTGGCATTCTATCTGGCATTCTATCTGGCACTCTATCTGGCGGTTGAGGTCCGGCACTGCCCACTGGCATCTGGAGCTCGCGGTTGAGGTCCGGCAGTGCCGACTGGGATCTGGAGCTCGCGGTTAAGGTCCGGCGTTGCCCACTAGGATCTGGAGCTCGCGGTTGAGGTCCGGCGTTGCCCACTGAGCACTGGCGCTCGCGGTTGAGGTCCGGCGTTGCCCACCAAGCTCTGGCGCTCGCAGTTGAGGTCCAGCGTTGCCCACTGGGATCGGGAGCTTGGAGTTGAGGTCCGGGACTGCCCACTGGGATCTGGAGCTGGCAGATGAGGTCCGGCAGTGCCTGCTGCGATCTGGAGCTGGCGAGGAGGAGGCGGGAGGTGAAGGCGGAAGGCGGCGGGAAGTTGTCNTCTGGAGCTGGCAGATGAGGTCCGGCAGTGCCTGCTGCGATCTGGAGCTGGCGAGGAGGAGGCGGGAGGTGAAGGCGGAAGGCGGCGGGAAGTTGTCCATTTCCCCCGCTCCCGCCCCCCGCGCAGCTGTGATAAAATCTAGTAACCCTCACCTGGCAGGTGGGGAAATACCACCCCAGAAGTCCTGGTTTGCTTCTGGATCTACTCATTTTGGATGCCTACTAATTGCGGGTATTTAATATGATATTGGCATATATTGGCTATGTATCCCCAAGCATATCCCGATTTCATAATGATTCAACCATATTCCACCTTTTCAAGCCACAATGTTTGATGGCTATCACATGAGTTAAATCTTAAAACCCTCGAAGGCTATTAAGTGAAAACTTATATCCCCATATCTAAGATGATTGGGAATGCGTTTTTTTTGGACCGGTTCCCCTCTCCGCAGAAATCATCCTCCGCCCAGTGGATGATTCCGCTGCGATTCTTCAATCTCGCGAGATCTTGGACCTCCTTCTCAGACCCATGTCCTGTGGATGACAATCCAAAGAGATCCTACATGAGGTTATAACGCCTGCAACTCAGGCGAAAAATATCACTTGAATGGGGTTAGAAGCCTTTACAACTCTTAAGGGCTATAACTGGAAGGGAAAATGGGGACTTGTCATGGGCAGTTAGTATGGTATTTTAGATGGCTTAAGGAAAACCCTTGTGAGATGAGCTGTCATCTGTAGAAAATGAATACCCTCAGGTAATCTTTCACAGTTTGCGAACTGGGAGCCATGGCCCATTTAGTTCGATGATTCACCTATAAACCATCGTTGCTGTCCATAGCGAACTGTTAAGTGCCCGGAGGGTAAACATGGGGATTTACATAAGTATGATAAGAGAGAGAGAGATAGGGAGAGATAGGACAGATCATCTCCACAAGAATGGTTCAGAACGGAGATGTGGCCAAAATGCTCATCACTGTGCTGATTCATTGGTTCAATCCAATTCTGTGCTGCTTCAATCTCACTATTTGTTGCTGCTTCAATGCCCCAGCTTTTTGTTCCATGGTAGATGCCCATGTTCATTGTTTCAATGCCTTGTTACATTGGTGGTTTCCTAAAACAAGGGTACCAAAATATGGCTTCTCTATGATGGCATTGTTTTACCCTCATGAATGATCTATACCAGGTATATCCAAGTATACTGAATGTCACAAACCAACAAAAATGGGATGGTGACTATGGCATTGGCTTTACCAAGAAACAGGTCAAAAAGACCCAACGATTCTGAACCAGTTGAGGAAACCGGTGCCCGACCCATCGCCGAGGATACCATGAATTTTGTGACGTTGCTCTTCTGGCGCCTCAGCATAACCAAACGATGGATGAAAATGGCCATTGAAATAGTGGATTGTCCCCTTAAAAATGATGATTTTCCATAGCAAACTGTTAGTTTATCAAAGGGTATGGATTTTTATTTCCATGGTTGTTTTTGTTTGGGACCATTGGATGGATGGATTTACGTAGATTTTTACGGCACTTGGATAGAGCTTTTGCCATCTCAGAGCTTCACTTTTAGCAGAGGAACAGTCTTCTTCCAATACAAATCACAGGATAGGACCGTGAAAAAAAACCTCTGTGATTTTTGTTTAGACAATGGATTTATGGCCTACAAAATAGAGTTAGGTGCTGGACTGCAGAGCCAACGAGGAAATTCCAGGAACCCAGAGGGCCTCTATTTTGTGTTCTAACTATGTCCCTAGTTCTGTAATGTCCAGCCAATTGCGGGAGTTTCTGACTTTGGAGCACCATCAAGAGCAAGCCAACGTCCGTACACTCTTGAAATACAACATGGCCGAAAAGATGAGGACCAAACACATCATTCGGAAGCTGGAGGTGGTGGGCACAGAATGGCTACGATGCAGCCCTTGTGGAAGCGAAAGGTGAAGTACAGCAGCAGCCAAGCCCAAAGCCAAAAAAGCGAAGGGCAACCACCCAGCATGTTGAAGCCAGAGTTTGGACATGACGTAACCCAATAATAAACCATCCCGAACAAGGGTGATTATGAAATTGTGTACAATTTCCCTAGTACTGAGGCGGTGGTGATCAAAAGACCGCCAAAAACATATATGGGGGTGTCTTAAAAGTGGGACCTCCCCTTTATTTTATGGGTTTCAATACTAAAATGATCCAAGTTTGGATGCCTTGGGGGTACCCCCATTTTAGGAAATCTCCTTGGATGTGTTCTTCTGACGGTTTCCAAAACCGGCTTGGATGCCCCAGGAACGTGGATATCTTCATCTCCTTCATTACGGGATATTACTATCGAGGTGCGACGGACGGAATGGTGAATGGTTGGTGAATTTGACGAAATCTGACTATATAACATTATATAACATATACCAAGCCAGTTAGTAAATCATCAGTATAGTTTTACATATAAACTCATACAAATAGTTAGTAAAGAACCTGTTTTTACATACACAGGAGGCATTTTTTTAATGACATTTCGATGGTCAAGGGTCTCTCAGATGGCCAAGTGGCCCCAGAATTCTGGGGCCAGTTTTCGATTCAACCGGCGAGAAACCATGTGCTCAGAAGTTTGGTGAGAATCATTGAAGAATCCAATATATCACTTAACCGACTTGTACGGAAATGGCTTGCCTTTTTGAAACATCATATGCCATATATATATATATATGTATATATACACATTGACATATGATCATTATGATTTCTGTCATTATATAGTTGTTACTATTGTTTTATATGTAGTATGTTAGACTGTGATTCTCCTGCTGCACCAGCAACGGGTTTTTTTGGCTTCTGGTTCCAGGCCTCGAGGTGCCCCGAAGCCCATGATCTTCAATGAACTATGGATATATATATATATATAGATAGATATAGATAGATATAGATATATCTACCATAATCATAACATATCTAGATGTTGAAATTAGGTGTGTATATATATATATTATCCATAGATTGTGGTATCCTAATATTGCCCAATGAAATATCTACCAATTAATCTACCAGAACAGAGATTTCTTGGAGTTCTGTTTTCCAACTTGGCGTCTACAAACTGGGGCAGCACTGTGTTCTTATGAATTTTTGCAGGATCTACCATCAGAACGAATCATTGATAACCCACCCATGGCCACGAGGTGGGCTTATTTTAGGTCATCTCCTGGAACTAGAACATGACCATGTTTTTTTTTAGCACATCATCTATGAATAGGCCATAGCTTCCACTTCGCAAACGGATCCCAACAGTGTTCCCTGCACGGCAGGTATTTTGGTGATGAAGCCCAAGCGGATTGCCGTTCATTACCTCAGGACAGCAGTAGGTGATGGCCCCAAAAAAAACATCTGGAAATGCCAGAAACTGACTTAACGAAGCTTTAAAAAAACAACATGTAGATACCACCAAAAGATGTGTTCTTTCGATACACCGATACACCTAAAAAGTATTTAGATGCCCCTCAAACTGACCTGAATAATCCCTGCAAATTGATTTAGATAGACCCAAAATGCATCTAAATACCCCTAAAACTCGCTTAGATAAGGCTAAACACAATGTAGATACCAGCAAAAACAATGTCTCATACACCAAACAAGTGATTTTTCGACAACATTGAAATTAAAACTGACTTAGATAACCCTTAAAACATCTTAAAACTGACTTCTCCATTATATCCCCAAGTATCTGGTACTTTTTTCGGTTCCAGGACTTGGTTCTTCATGGATCTCTCGGTGGTCTCCGTGGATTGGGTCTTGACTGCTTTGGCGGCTCAACAAGAGGCCGGTGGTGCGGAAACCGCGGTGATGAAAACTTCGGAGTTCACCAAAAATGGAGCTTCAGCCAGCCATCTGGATAGCTTGACCAGCAAAGTCCGAATGGTTCAGCTGAAATTGACTTAGACAGCTTTAAAATTGACTTCGAATCACCTCAAGTAGACTCTATATATAGCCCAAATTGACTTGGATACCATTCAAGCTGATTTAGATTCTCTTAAAAAATTGTTTAGATACCATTAAACTGGACTTAGATACACCACACAAAATCACCCTGAACGCCCCGGTTTCAGGGCGCGGGAGCCGCGGGCGTGGCGCGGCTCTCGAAGACCTTGCGCCTGCTGCGCTTTGTGCGCTTGGCGCGGATGCGCCTCGGTCGCGATCGAAGATGGGTTTTGGCCCACTGCTTGGGATTTTTTGTCACCAATAACGGGGAAGATTTTGGGGATATATCTGGGAAACGGATGAGAATGGTGGAATTGTACAGGATACAACCAACAACAATATCAGTTAAGTATCGAATGAATCTAATATCATCTAATGGTGTTTATCTTTGTAGAACAGTGTATAACATTATATAACATATTTACTCCAAAACAGTGTAGGATCATCCCACTTAGTAAGAGTGGCTGATCCCACATCTGCTCAGTAAGATTCGCCCTGTTGGTTGGGACCCAGAGATCGAAATCAGCGCTGCTGTTGGCAAAATCCCCATCAAATGGCAAAAGATTACCTTGCGGCAAACACGGCTAGCTGGGAAGTTCCCTGGAAATGGAGGTTTATAGCTGGACAAAAATGCGGTGTATGAATATACATGTACAAGTACAAACCATTTGATATGGAAAAGTTTGACTTGAAATCAAACAATACACGTATGCATCATATACATATATTTTCACAATCATTAAGAATATCCTGTGTATACCTGTTTTAAGACACACACACATACATATATACATGTATATATATATATATATACACATGTATGTATACACTTTGATTTGACTGTATAGGTACATACAATTATTGTTATTTTTTTTTTTTGCATGTATAGATTTTCATGAACAAAGAACTGTTTTTTTTTGACAATGTGTATATGTATACACAGGGATATATCCAGGTATGACATATACATATAGATAGATAGATAGATAGATAGATAGATAGATAGATAGATAGATAGATAGATAGACCTTTATGGCCACGAACACGGGGGTACTTGAAGAAGCTCCGGAAGAAGGCTTACTTGGAGTCGCCTCCGGTGGCTTCGGCATGGTCCGAACTGGCACACTGCAGCCTGTGCTGCAGTTTTTTTGCGGGTTTATAATTGTATACAGCACCGCGTTTTTGTTCACATAAATATAGTATGAGTAGTCATTTCATGAACATGTTTCCCATTATACAGTTGTGGCCCGAAATACCAGCTACAAGTCAGTAAGCCACCCCGTTTATGGAATGATATATGAATGATATATAATGATAACCCAAATAGCTATTTACAACTGGTAAAGGTCTGGACTTACTGGTGCTAAACGTAGGGAATGGGGGAATGGGATCATGGTCAATATTTATTATAAATCATTCCCCCACTCCCCACTATCAATGGATTGGTTTAACGGAAAATCTACAGAATGATAATGGATTTTCCCATGAAATATAGTACTCCCCTGTCCGCCCCTCGTTCGATTCCCCAGGGTGACCCCCTCGGTCCCATCCTGTGTCTGCTGTGGACGACTTGCGGTCTTAACTCTGTCAGTCATGCGGTCCCCGCTGATGCTGCCCCTGCCCGTACCGTGCTCTTTATGGATGATCGTTCTGTCGTCTCCTCGTCTGCTGAGTCGCTGCTTCATCATAAGGATGCTTGGTCTCAATGGTCGGGTCAAGTCGGTCTGATTGAAAACGAGTCCAAGGTCTCCCTTGCTGTCAAGTCGTCCAATCTGCCCGTTCCCGATCGTCTCGCATCCTTCGTTCAGTCCTCTGTCCGTGTCTTGGGTGCCTACACTGCTGTCACTCGTCGTCGCATGTGTCCTGACGAGGAAAATCGCCTCACCAAGGCTTCCCAAACCATCTCCATATTGGCTTCCATCCAACTTCCCTTTCGGATCTTCCATCTGTATGTCGCCATGTTTGCCATGCCTCAGGCGTCCTATGGTTGGGTCTCTCGTCTCCCTACTGTCGCTGCCACGTCCAATCTTTGGTCCGCTGTGCGTCGGGGGGACGGTAGATGCGCCATGGCCAATAAACACATCCGTGCTCTTTTCCTCGGCGGTAATTCTCATCTTGAAGTTCTCGCCGTCAAACACCTTCTGGGCGCTGTTGCCAGCTCCGACAATCGTTCTCCCGCTCGCTGGAATGGCCCTCCTGGCAGTCCTGTACGCACTCTGCGTCGGGCTCTTCTGGACTTCGGTTTCATCACCACTCGTCCCTGGGTCTTCTCCCATCAAGTCACTCAAAAATTGAATCTCATCAAGCCCTGTCGGTCCAAATCTGATCGGGAATTTCTCTTTCACATCCTTCGTCAAGCCTGGCGCGCTACGCAGTGGGAACGGTTTCTCAATAGCGGTCGCCACGAAGCTGTCGAAATAAAGCAATCGATTCCTCTCGAATCACTGGTCGGCATTCAGCCGGCTGGATATCGAGGCTTCTCGGAACTGGATTCTGTCTGGTCCTCACGCTCGCACTATGGGTCTGTCGTCCTTCGTTAGTTCCCATTGGCATCATATCTCCTCCGGCATCAACGAACCGTGCGTTTGGGGGTGCGGGGAAAATCATCCGGGATTCTTCCATCTTGCCTGGTCTTGTCCTTGTCGTCCCAATCCCTTCGACCCTCCCTCGTCCATCCTGCTGTCCCGTTTCGGTTGGAGTTCGTCGGGTGACGACCCTGGTCTCAGACCCTCTGGACCAGACTGGTCGAAGCTGTCAGAAAAAATCTTGAGACCCTCTGCGAATCCCTCTGGGCCCTTCGACACGGCCGCCGCGCAGCGGCCACAGGTCTCGACTAAGGAATGACTGCAACTGCCAGTGCACTGCGCTGGCGCTTCTACTGCGACGTCGATGGCGGCGGCTGCAGTGGCAAAGCAATCTCTCAATCTCTCCCATGAAATATAGTGGTTTCCTGTAATTTTTCCCTCAAACCAATCCATTGATACTAAGCACCAGTAAGTTGAACTGTATCCCTCACGATACCCCGATTCTTGTTGGTGAAGCCACCGTGCCTGCCGCCATCACCTCGAGGTTTCGCCTGGCACGGGGGTTCCTTGGTGACGCGGTTTCGGGGGGGTTCTATGGTTTCGGACCCTCCGGGAAACACGCGAAATGGTCCGGTGGTATAAACCATTCCCAAATGGTAGGTTGAGCATTGGGTTTAGCACATTATATCATCTGGATGTATATATCATAGATATCTATATACAGAATACACATTTAGAATTATCATATTATATATATATACCATTATCTTCCAGTATTTTTTTCTCACAGCCATGGGAGATTACCTACTTGTAGATGATCTACCTATTCAACCTGATCATTTTCCGTGGCTATGTTGGGTGGGATATACAATCAACATTTCGAAAGAGGAATAACCATGAATCATGGCATATTTAACTGGTGAAAATAGGGCAATTAACCAACAACAATGTGAGGCAAACCAATCTGGCTTCCATTTGGGGGTTTCCTAAAATGGGGGTACCCAAAATGGATGGTTTATAAGGGAAAATCCTATTAAAATGGATGATTTAGGGGTACCCCTATTTTAGGAAACCTTCATTTGGGCAATATACAACCACTTCACTACGATGTCACAGTAAATAATGGTGAGTGTCAGGGGAAGCTCCCCAAACGACCAACGGTTATCCGGGCGAATTAGCTACAACGATATAGAATGATGTTTGCTTCCTTGGGTTTACATGCTTTATTTGATTAGTTCAATCAGTTCCTGTTTTCATTTTGTCATGTTTTTTATTGGATTATATGTTTTGCCGGTTAAATCTTGGTAGCTATACAGCACTTTTTTTTTGGGAAAGTGCAGAGCTAACAGATCTAACATTCTTGGGTGGATTTGCAACTATCCGCTGGCTCTTCAATGGGAAGTTACCCCTCTATCTACTGTATCACTCAACAATCAGGAAGATAATGACGGACATGGTGTGCAGTTTCCCTGTTTTTCTTGGCTTCATTCATCTTGGTCGTGTCTTGGGGGTTTTAAATCGCCGTAAAAAACATTAATGTGGTAAAACCAATGTCATAAACCATGCCCAAATCATCACTACGAAAATATGGGTGGTATGCTTAACCATCGCCTTTGGGTTGCCCACATTTGGAACTGGGGTGCAGTTCCACTACTAAGTGGTTATACGACCATAGTTATAGGATGTTATAGGGGTCACATCCCAACTTATAGTGGTTATTACCATAGTTATAGCCACCATTTTCCATCACTGTCCAGGGAAACTTTGGAACGCCCCAGGAATGCTTTGCTGCAACACTTGGAGGAGAATACCTTCTCTCAGGTGGGATCATGAGTGGTGTTGGAATCGAGGTAAACCAACAGGTGAAGGCTAGTTGAATAGATCGGGGCAATATGTTATATTATACATATCTTATTTGAATCTTGGAGTCAACATGTTTATATTATATATATATATATATAATTATGTTGGTTGTTGCAATAGATGGGTGTATATGTATATACATATATACATAATCACAATCAAAGCACTAACTTTTCGACAGTCTTTTTGCGTATCTAAGATTGGCAATGGTCTAGTAGATCCCGGAAAGAGGATGGGGTAAACATCGTTGAACATCCACCTGCCAGCTGTTTTGATGTGAACAGACAGATACCATGGGTTTGACATGTTTCGACCCTTGCTCAATCTTCTCCATTTTCCACCCAAATAACCCATTCACGAAGGTAATTTATACCACCATGCACACTACATCCAGGGCACTATCTCGGATAGTATGCGAGACATGGACAGTCCTTAGGAGCAAAAACCAAGGCATTAAAGCATTTGTTCCCACATGAATCAGTGATTTGGTTTGGGTACTGGAAACCATGGCACATCGACCATGTACACATGGAATCACATGGATAATTTGGTGCTCTCCAAGATCACCGGTAGCCACGGCATGGAAATTTAATTTTAAGGGGCCTTGTGGTGCCGGCCTAGTGTAACGTATCTAAGCTATCTGTACATATATATATATATGTATTATATATATATATGTACATGTATGTATTATATATATAAATGTATTATATATATATACATATGTATTATATATATATATGTATTATATATATATATATGTGTTACAGTTGATGAATGTTGATGATGTTGATGCTTGTTTATGCAATATTTTCATAAAGAAACTGTAGTCCTCCATGTTGTTAGTGAAAAGAAAAAGCTTTCACTTCCATGCTTGCCTGCGATCTTCTTGAACTCACCGTTGCCCAGACATGATAGGAGTTCACCATTTACGGCTGACAGGCGACCTTGACACAGTATGGTATTCTGAAGATTATCGGTTACATCATCCTTGTCCAACATGTTGTGGGATGCTTGTGGCTCCCTGGATGCGGATATGGACACGGAGTCCGAACGACTGGCCTGGTTCTGTTTTTGAGGGGAAGAATGCTGCGGGAAGAATGACGATTTTGTTTAGAAGTATGTAAATACGTATATATACATGTGCATACAGAGTAACCGAGTATCTCCCAAACATGCAACCAGATAGAAGAGTAAAACTTCCTCCAAAATAGTGGTAATTTAGTTTTCGGTCTTTTCTGGGGTTGCTATACACCGTATTTTCATAATTATATATATATATATATATGTATATACATATACATATGCAGATTTTATTGCTGAAAAGAGAAGCACTCAACCCTTGCTTCTGGTTCAATATCCAGCCGCGTGTTGGCTGCACCGATGCATTCGAACCTTGAAAGAGCCATTGCAAATCAAAATGGTGAATAGCCATGGCAAATAGCAACTGTAATATACTGTAATTCATTGTAATTATGATCCAGTTATATAGTTGATCGAACCCAGTTGTCAGTTGTTCATATGTAAATATATATGATGTGTACATACATAAATCTATACAGTATCTCCATTTACTAACTGGGATACACATCCATGTGAATCACCGCTATTAGAATTGGCATCTCTTGAATTTCAGAGCCTTAAGTGGTAAGAATATCCTTGCTACACTGACGACATTTTAGAGGGAACTACCATTGAAATCTCTGTGGAGTCACGTGAACTCTACTTCTCTTTAGGGCAACGTTTTTGAATTTGGTCCAAGACTTCAGTCCCATAGGCCATCATAAATGGAAATCCAGAAGCAACTGTACCCATTTGTGTGAAGTTTCACTAAAACAAGCCACTGCAGACATCAGCAGCTACAATGCCCCAAGTTTTGGACCCTTTCTCAAATAGGTTTCAGTTTAAAAATCTTTCAACCTATTTGAGATGGCAATCCAACTGACACATATTGTTGGTGATGGGTTGTAGATGCGAATTTTGTGTGGAAGAAGCAAGGCCAAAGCTCAGACAATGAAACTTTGAGGTCGCCAGATTCCAGGAGTCGACTTCACGGTAAGTTGTGGTTTTCCACCCAGAAACTTCCTATAAGGATCTGACACAGACAACTCATCGATCCTCACCTCTCGTTGTGTTTTAGTTCTTCCGGACAGAGATGGGAATGTTAAATTCAACCAATTATGTGGATCCATGACGGTCCATTCGTGCCTTGATGACTCGAGCGATCTCGAACTCCTCCATTCTCTTCCCATTGTGTCTGTTTTAATCATGTTGAACCCCATTCAAATCCTCAGTCTTATGGAACAAAAAGCAGAGAATTCCCGATAGGATTCCCTATAGATACTGATGGATATTAAGGAATGTTAATGAGTCCGTAAATGGTGTGATATGTGCAATATCAGATATCTCGATCCACAATGACAAATCAAATACAATTGATCAATGCCTTTGATGGATACAGTCTGCACATCGAGGGTACCACATATCATATGCCAAGGCAGATATCCCTTACTATGAATGGATTGTGATGATTACTCAAATACCATTGATAGTATTCATGGATATCAATGGTACCACAAAGTAGACCAGTTGCAGTACCATTAATATCCACTAATATCCATTATCCATCAATATGCATTCATATCCATCAATCTACATTGGCATCCATGACTATCCATTCACATGAATATGAATTGTACCCCAGTCACACAACCGTCAACGTCCGACACCTTGAACGCCCCCCTCTGGCCGGGTTGTGAGGTTCTTCGTCGGGACCAACAGCACGCGAAGCAATACCTGGATCCATGCCACGTCGCTACATGACGAAGATGCCACTAGGGCCAGCGATGATCAGCTGTCGGGGAAGGTTCCACGATGTTTGGTGGGGCAGTTGGAATGGGCTTCTAGCGGTTCCATAGCGATTTTATATGGGTTTTCTTTTAAAGCAAGAAGAAATGATGGTTTTTGAACAAGAAGACATGTCTGACTTATTGGGATATAGTGGGATATACTGGGATTTAAAGCCTACTTGGGGGTGCAGTTGGTGGGATTTGATGGGCGCATGGGAGTCTAACCCCTATAAGTTGGGATATGGGGCCCTGTAACTATGGATTATGGTTAGAAAGAAAACACTTGTAACCCCTGGAACAGCACTCCCAAGTAGGGACTATTATACTATTATGGGATATACCCTCCGGCAATCCAACATAGCTACGGAACATGGCCAATGTGCAGATAATTTAAGGGGAAAGAATTGGGAAGTAGTAAGAACATAGTGGGGATATAGTGCTGACACTGGGAATAAGTATCAATTGTGCAAGAAGGTCAAAATCCCAAATCATAGGTTTCTCTTGGTTGATTTGACTAGGCTAGCTGGGGATGAAAAGGTAGATAGAAGTAATTTCTTAGGTGAACAGTGTGAACATAAATCAGCCAACACGATTGGGGGACACCATCTTGTAGGAAGTATGATAATGATCATGGTTGCGTCTGCTGGTTACATGTTCATATTTGGAGATACTCCCAATCGTACCAGAAATATATAAATCATGATTGTTATTTTGATTCATTTACTTGTTATCAATGGATGTTACATTTTCAAATTTGCCTATTTACTCCTTATATACTCCTTATCTTCCTCCAAAAAGTATGATTCATTTTCCTTTTTTAATATGTTTAGTTGTATTCTTACTATTGGATGAGGTTTTTGAACACTACTCAAATCGAATGGTTTGGGTGGTCAGCTGGCCGCCTTTGTCATCGATTTTTTTCGGTGGATTTCTGGGGAGAATGACATGAATTGCTGTGTGGTTTGCTGGGAAAATCAGCTATAAATTACCCTGGTAATTTAGTTTACCGGAGGGTAATGATTTTCCAGCAAACCGCAATTGATTAATCTCTCAATTTTTTACCGGTTTGTCCCAGAATTACAATTTTGCGGAACGTTTGCAGGAAACCCAAGCCAGATTGCGGGGTAAAAAAAAACCTGTAGATTTCTTTTGCTGAAACCACTCCATTGAGTTTGTCATCGTTTATTACCATCAACAAGACCTTTGAGCGGGCCTGCTCTAAAATCATTTTTTCCATGCTTTCTTTTTTTTTCCATTGATTTATCCAAACTACGATACTTCTCAAATCAAGACTCAGAGATAAACCTTTTTCGGGATGATCCGACGATCGACCAGTTTGCAAAGGTGGCCTTTCAATATTTCACCTGTCTCCATTGGGCCTTCGCGCAATTGGGCGTCGGCAATGTGGAGATCGAGGCTCGTGATGATGATGATGATGATGATGATGATGATGATGATGATAATGATGATGATGATGATGATGATGATGATGATGATGATGATGATGATGATGATGATATGATGGCACCCGAAGACTTGTTTTGGATTAAATGGGGGGTGAAATCATGAACAAACGCCGTTTAACGATGAAACAATGGGAATTGGTCTAAAAATGGGGTGCAAAAAACCACCTCAAAAAGACAGGTGCAATTCTCATGATGATTTTCTAAGGTGGATTGTGTCATAGTTTTTTCCCAACATTTCCAGAGCTGATGATTCTTTCATCCACCTGGGATGATCGCAGATCAATGGCTGGATGATGTTGGTCCAATTGACTGATTATTTGGGGGTGCAGTTCCACTAGTGGATGTTTCTTTTCTCTAACCACAGTTATAGGGGTTATACATATATATATATATCCCAGCTTATGGTGGTTCAAATCCGATAGTGATAGTCTTTAACAACTCCAACTGCCCAACATGGGCGAGTTTTCCTGAAGGGCTAGAAATGCATCAGCCAGAAATATCTCGGAGTTCGTGGTGAAGCATTTACCAGGTGGTTTCAAAAAGTTTCAAGGTTTTGGTTTGTTTCTGACGTCCACTCCCACTTGGGAAAATCGACTGGAAGTGGGGAACCTAGGAATGACATCTGAAAAGGGGAGAAAATTTGGATTGATAGCTTTATACTTTGCTAAACTTAACCCTTTGTCATCAATGTGGGAAAACACAACACACAGCTGCAGTCTCATCTTATTTGCCGGATATTTGAGTTTGGCAATGAAAAGTTGTTGATTTTCCATTTCCTGACCAATGTCAAGGATGCATATCTGTCGGATCCAACATCTCATTTCTGTCGGATCATGGGAGCAATGCCTGGTTGATTTGATGCTCTTCTTATATCTTGTTCTGGGGTTTCTCACAAACAAGTGGCTGGTGGTTTTACATATTTTGATATACTTCACATATGTCTGTATGTATGTATATATATATACATATGATTATATATATATATATACACGTCCTATTCCTATTTACTATGTGAGATGAAGTTACGATCTCACTGATATTCTAAGAGATGGAAACCACCAAGCAGAGGCCTACAACGTCCCAGAGCGATGTTTCTGCGTGGGCGTGGCCCTACTGTCCTTGCTTTCAACCTCTGGTTTAGCGCCTTGATGTCTCGTATCCTCGACAGGCTCCGTCGACCTGTGCTCAGGGTCAGTCAAAAAATCAATGAAACTTTTTTGGGTCGAATGAGTTGACATGGATAAAACGCGATTTTTTGAAGTGAAACACATCGCCTCTTGGTAGTCTAATGGGACTGTCAATTCAGACCGTCCCAGACGCCATGGGTCATGTCATAGGGGACCGTTCCTGATTGGATTAGATGTTCTTTTTGTTTGATTTGGAGTTCTCCATTTTGATATAGTATACATCATTCTCATACTCGTTACTGTTGCATCTCCAGTGCTAACTGCCAGTGAATGTCCTTTGGTTTGCGCTGGTGACTGGAATATTTCTGGTGCGCCCGGAATCAACCAGCGAAGCCTTACAGTTGTGTTTGTGGGATTCCATGGCTGCCAATTTGAGCCTACTGTCATAGGACATGCTGACTTACCATAGTCATGATTGTTGGATGTTTCAGAAGTGAACGACCTGGTGATAATGGGTATATAGCTATACAATCACCAAATCAGGTCTGAGACGGTCTGGGAACAGTTTTGGATTTCTCAGAAAGTATTTTTTTTCTGATTGAATCGCAGGGTGTCCCCAGTTTCGTGCCGAACTAGTTTGATTTTGATAATGCTTAATCCTTCGAGTCCCTTGGAGTATCAAAGATAAATAAATGACCCCAACAAAAAGACAAAGGGAAGCAATTCATCATGATTTATCACTTGTTCCGTGAAGTTCTACTTTTCTACTTTTCCGGGGGATGCTTGTTTGGGTGAAATTGCCAGTGCAAACTCAGGTGAGTACCATCACCTCCTTAATGACGACATTGGAGCAGAGGAGGACAGCATTCTTTCATATTTTTAGGCCTCAAGACAGGGTCGCTAGGGTCGCCATCACCCAACAAAGATGGGAATAGTTGTTCATCTGCAGGAGATACGACTGAAAATGATGAAAACAAAACCACCCCCTGATGGGGTTACTAAAGAGATCTGAAGAGTACAGCTGAGATTACATTGCTATGTTTGTTGTTGCCATTGTACACATATAGTGATTTTTGGCCTACACTGCCATCCTGCTGCTCTTTTTCTTTGTCACATGGGTTGAAACAAAATTCAAAGCCACAAAATGTGGATGATTCCACGGCCAAGAGCTGGTCGGGGATGTGAGAACGGCGTAGAACTTGTTTTGGAAAAGTGATCCATATATACATAATATATATATATACATAATATATATATATATACATAATATATATATATGTATATATATATATATGTATATATATATATATAATTATATATGTATATATATATACATGTATATGCACATATACAATATATTAAATATACATATATATATATATTATATCATATATATGTATATATGTATATATACATGTATATACACATATATATATATAAGATATTATAATATACATATATAAGATGTACATAAAAAGCAACACAAATACTGTATCAGCACAGGTATGGATCTTTATGGTGATTTATTGGGATAACCCAACAGCAACCTGGGTAAATGATGTTGCGACCTCACGTCGTCATGAGGTGAATGATGTGGAATGGATCTGGGTAACTATCTCAACATGGCCAATCTGCTTAGGTTGGTGTATCCTTATACTTTACGCTCCAGAGATCAAACGGGTTTGGAAGCAACTGCGGGAATCCTTGGAAGGAATGATGAGATGAATCAATTTATGCGTCTTCGGCGGTTCCTGCACTACAACGGCACTTTTGGCCGCAGCTGTTGTGTTGCAAGGGGGGATCATCATGCCAGATTTGTGATATTGTCATTTCACCATTTCTGCTGGAAGGATGGCTACGGTTGAAACTAGGGATGGGTTGGTCAGGTTTGTTTATAGCCTGTCAGTTTTGTGTACCCAAGGACTTCACAACTACCACTGTGCCATGTCATGCCATGGTAGTCATGTCATTGGTGAACTGGAGCTGAATCTTGATTGTAGTCCCTTTTTACTCACAATCTACAAATGGTATGGATTTGATTTAGCAGCAAATGCCATAAACCACCACGACAATTTTCCTGTGTGCCTATGCCTGGAATTTGATGGATAGTCTCTACATCCCAGTTGCACGCTGCACTTTGATAAGTGGCTGTGCACAGATGTGAAACGTACTAATTGGACTGTTGTAAGCCACTTCAGTTTTCATAAGCAGAGCATATCCTGTCATACTTTTGTTCTTGGTTGTGGACATATCTTTGCTCATTGGCAGTTGCAAAAATGCTTCTTGCTACCCAAACCATTTTTGAAGACTTTGTTCCTTGGATAAACAGTAAGCCCAACTTTACAACATTCTTTTGCTGGTGAAAACCACCATTTTTCTGGTGGAGACCATTTTTTGGCTGTTCAAAACATGGTTTTTGCTCGTAAAGAATGAATGATTTGCAGGTGAACACCACTTTATATTCCACTATATCCCATTATGGAATTACCCATTTATATGATATGTACATACATATATATATATATATCCATTCATATTGCCATTTGTTGACCCCTTCAGTGGCCATTCTCATCACCACTGCGCATGGCGGAGGCATCCCAGGTGATCTGAAGGATCGGATTCAGCGCTTCTTGTGACGCCCTCAGCTGGGGATAGCCTGGTGATACAACAGGGAAAATCATCATTTGGGGGTTTCCTAAAATGGGGGGACCCAAAAATGGATGGTTTATAATGGAAAACACGGATTTAAAATGGATGATTTAGGGGTACCCCTATTTTAGGAAACCCCCATTTTTTTGTGGGAATTTCCCGTATAAACGGAGCTTTATAGCTGGTAAACTCATCTAGAAATGGAGGTTTTCCAGCTACTGTGGATGGTTAAGACATCCTGCAGCAGTATCCATTTTAACACGGGATAAACACTGTGACAGTTCTGGTACGGTAAGTATAGGATCTAACTTTATAGTTACACCAGTTCTGCAAATCCTGCTGCAAAGTTGGTAGCTAGTTTCATGGTAAGTATTACTATTGGGATTCCTATTTTCAGCACTGTAAAGAATGGGATTAGTACCAGGATGTTTACCACCAACTAGTAACGCTACCTAATATAAAATGGGGATATCAGTCAATCAGGAGGCCCCACATGTCTTACTAATGGGTATATGTCGGGAATATAATATAGTAGGGAATAACGTTAATGATATATATATATATATATATTTATACAAGGGGTATATAATGGGGTATAATGGGGATACAAGAGAAACATTCGCGGAATATTGATGTACTCTGGCAAAGACGGACCGCTGGAGAATTCCCCGAAATTTCACCAGAGGGTAACAGGGGGGTCACTCATAAAAAGTTGGTGATTTCGCCACATTTAACCACATTTCATCATGGATATGGGTGCAACAACGACCAACTGCCCGAAGGATGTGTTCTCAAGATACTGGGTAAATGGACTGGTGAAGGGTAGGAAAACACAGGAATATTCCCTCACCAGCTCGGCAAAAAATGTAGGGCCATGATTGATATCAAGTCAGGGCGGGATAAAAGGGGCCTTTCAAACACACTGACAGAGGTTGGCAAATATCCAATTTTGGCTTCGGGTTTACCCCACAATGCGCAATCTGGACGGTTGTTTCAATTGGTGCAGCGAATTAAATAATGATTTAATCCTACGCTCACAGCAACTCCCAAAACCTGCATTTCGGAGCATCTTTTAATGCGTGACAATTTTTGAGTCCATCATTTTGCTAGCTATTAACAAGAAGACAGGCTTCTATGTTTTTTCCCCCGTTGGAATTGCAGGTTTCGAAGGCTTTGTTTTTTCGCAAAAAAAGCAGGTCATATAATGTCATATATATTTTTCCTCAACTTGTCTCATTCAAGTATCTTGTCAGCTGGCAGCAGGAACATTTTATTTTAGTCTCAGCGGCGCTTGTTAGCCTCTTTGGCCAAGTCTTTCAGCAAGCCATGACTGTGATTGAAGCCGTGCGCAAACGCCTCCAGACCTGATCCAGAGTTTCCGTTCCTCCCAGCTTGGGCAATGTGCGCACCCTCGCCATCTTACTAAATTGCAAGTGAACTTCAAGTAGCGTATCATCAGTAGTGTTGCAAATGCTACTTCAAGTACCATAGAACTACGTGTGTGTGCAAGTGAAATACAGTTCAAGTATCGTGGCATCATGTATGTGTGCAAGTGCAAGTGAACTTCAAGTAGCTTAGCATCATGTATGTGTACAAGTGCTAATGAGCGTGATTGCACCCCGCCATCCCCAAGAACATCCCCACCAGAAAATTAGATAAACTGCGCGGTTTCCTCCGCGCCGGTAGCATCAACAAACACCAAACGTGGTGAAGCCGTACCTTCTAAGGGACGGTCTTTTTTGGGCTATGATTTGGGAAGTTGCTGGGGGTTCCCAGGAATTGAAGGACTCGATTAATACTGTATGATACACTTATATACTGTACAATATAACAAAATATATATCTATATGCGAATATATAAGCGTTTATTTTATACAATATGATGTATTAGGCGCATCTAATGCATATAATTTACATAGCACACCAAACAAAACATAGAGATGTGGATTCATGTCCCGGCCACCAGGCAGTATGCCTATCATTCTCAAACTGCCACCTGGCGCAGAGACGGGCGAAACAGCTTCCGGTGTCATCAAACGTGGCAATTATGGGAGATCCATGTAAATCCCCCATAAATGGAGATTGACATGGTAAAATCATCTAATTATTGTAGAATTGAAAACCATCCCTTAAATTCTTAGTAGTGGACCCCAACTGATCACTCAATGAGGAAAGTAGGTTTGCCACGCCTCTACCAGGGTCTATGTTAGTTGGATGGCTGGACCATCGTGGCTACTCCGTTTTGAAGTAGCCTTGGTTTCAAACATTGGTTAATTTCTGGCCCAACAGGTTTTATGTACTAAGTGTGTATAGGTTTTACATCATATATGTATGTATGTGAATGTGTGTATATATACACCTAGTTGTCCTTTTTTGGAATTGATCGCTCAACGACTAGCCAGATCTTGTTGTTTTTTGTAGAGTAGTGATGGTTCAGTAGCAGAGAAACCACCAGGAATCGTCCTCGCTAAGTGGTTAGTGTGGGCTTAGTTCACTCAGTTATAAATGGGATGAGCCCACCAAATAGGGACTTACTATCTAGGGTTATTACACCAGTTGCGATCGGTGGGATGATCCTCCAAATGCTATATATGATTATATATGTATCATCTTTTGATGCAAGTGTGTTCCATTTATCTAGGTAAGTTATGGTAACTTATAGCACCCCCATTTGACCTCACCATAGATGATGGGGAAATCATCCCCAAATGTCCCAACTAATCTGCTTTGTTGTCAAAATTTGATGATTGTCTGAGTAAATCTCCGGTTTTGTTTTGGTCAAACACATTTGCATATTTTTGCCCATGTTCGATTGCGCACATAAACTCTCCGACTTGACTTTCCTCTTTGAAAATCTGGCTTCAAACGCAACTTTCGGCAGAAACATGTGTGATTCTTGACTCAACGGCAACTCAGGAGTGTACCTCGGATTCTGACGTGCCGATTTTAAAGCTGCTCTCAAAGGTGCCGAGTGATGCCGAGTGACCGTGGCCGGGATGGTGAAACATGCAGCAGCTGCATAAGCTGTATAAACCACACCTGGATGTTGTGACAAGTTTCGGTAGAGGATACCCTCTGGTAAACTAACAGTTGGCTATGGAAAATGGCCATTGAAATAGTGGATTTTCCCATTAAAAATGGTGATTTTCCATAGTTATGTTAGTTTACCAGAGGATATGTTTTTGAATGTTGGATCAAGAAAATCATAGTTTTTGAATGTTTTTGATGATCAGATTCCAACTTTGCTTGGAAAGGAAACTTTTTTTTTTGTGTGTGTTTTTCCCCCGAAAAACTTATATTTTTTGGCCACATCAAGTCAGATCAAGCAGTGCTTGGAGGATCACCCCAGCACCCGTAGCTCCTGGTGTCCTCGTCGTGCAGTGATCCTCCAAGAAACATCCGGTCATCAAACATGACCAGCCGGAAAACCGCTGATTTCGTTGGATGTTTTTCCCATTGAGACCTCTATTTTGTGGATTCTCCAGCTAGCCATGTTTGATTTAAAGGGCAATGAGTCATCAAGCAATATTCCACCAATATTGCGTTAAATATTGCGGGAATATCTCATGAATCTTCCATTGATATTCCATTATGTTCCCATTATATCCATGAATCACCATGAAAGACCACGCCTGTCCTCGTTGCCCGCGCAGGGCCTGCACGCTGAGCTGCAGTTCTCCCGCTACGAAGCCGCGCTGAGCAAGTTGACTTTCTTGAAGCAGCTCGACAGTCGAGGGCCGTCATTTCATGCTTGGGTGGTGAGACACTATAGCAAACATGGCGGCAATCACGTAAAAAACAGGGATTTAATTGTCACTGGGAAGATTCTGCGATTATATGGGATGTAACTGTAACAAACACACATATATGGATATTAATTATTTTTTTTGGCGATTTGTCACTTTTACACATGAATGGTACAATCCCTACCCCTGACATTAGATTCTACCTAATGAAACAATGGTTTAGTACTGAATCCAATCACTTTCCTGGGTGCTCCCTAATTAGCTAGAATGGTTGACAAGTAGCTTTGGGACATGGTTTATGGTACTTATCACTACAGTTAGACGTGTTTATAAACCGACAAACATACCCAGAGACACGCTACCTTAAGTACAGTTCTGAAGGGTATATAATTATTGCGTTGGCGATATTCCCTGTTAAAGAGGCTTTAGTGTACGGAGAAGATTGGGATAGGTAATTCTCATTGACATTTGGTATGGGGGGCTGAACACTTAGACATGTTGGGCCGTGGGTCCGAATTCAAACCTGGACTCAGTTCTCGGCTTTCAGGACTGTAGGACGTCTCCTTTTAAACGAGGGGTATGCAATGATAACCAATATTTTGGGGCAAAAACAAAACACCATTTTTTGTGAAAGTATTTATTCTCGAGAGTCTGGACTTGCAGTACAGTAGGGGGTGGAGTCCGTGCTTACATTGAATGACGTAGCACATTACACCCTTGTGTGACCGTCACACTTGCTATATGGACAACGGAAGCATGTCTTGCAACTCCCGGATTCCTTTGGTCCCACAAACAGTTGTCCGTGTTTCAACCAGATTGGTTTGAACCCGCTTTTTGGTGCACTATTTGTTGCCCTTGGCCGTGCATCAACCCCTATCACAGCAGGGTGTGGGTCTCAAGAGCTGCCTGCGACCAAGAAAAAGATGCCCACAGTTAGAAGTTGGATATCTAACTGTATCACCACAAAGCCAACAGCTACCCATAGTTCACCTCGCCTGGAAACCAGCTTAGCTACCTGAAGGGCACCACCTCCTATCCAGGTCGTTGATGGCCAGCGACCGACAGACCTTCCAAGAGAATAAGGCACGGCGATGTCGCGCACGGCGCAGCAGGGACATGCATGGATCGGATGTCCCAGGAAGACACACTTAGACTCAGAACTATGGGTGTGTTACTGGGCTATATAATGCTATGTGAACATGTCTGATTTTCTATCAAGTTCTGTAAAGTCATATCAAGCTACATGCACTTCATCAAGTGTTGCCAGGTTATACATATGGAATATTTCCCAGATTCATAGCGATTGCGAGGTTACTCAGTCACACATGGATATCCCCAGTTGGAAATTTTCCATGAGAATGTCACGTTTCCTGCGATCCACACATATCCACACAATTTTCCTACTGTCCCGGAGTTGGATGAAGGGAACAGTTGCAGGAAACCCTGAATCTCATTTTAAATACCATCGCTTCCTCTAAGATATCTGGAGATTTTCCCAAACAAACCAACCCAATGCTGGAACTGACTGATCATTCTTGGCTTCTATGTTAGTTTTCAGGACAGTATCAGCTGTTGTTGTTTTTGAGCATCTCCACTCGCGAAAAGTTGCAGGTGTTGCAAAGCCTGGCTGTGAAAGCGCTTTACACAGCACCTGGGCATCAACCTGTGCCCATCTGGTTCATGTTTGTATTTGTGTCTATTTTTCGATGTTTGCCCCCGAAATGACTCAACTCGGGTAGATCTACCATGCCAGAACTGAAGATATATTATGAAGATCAGCCGAACATTCGAAGATTTCGAAACAAGCTGGAGAGAGGCAGTGATTTTCCAATATGGACCAACTACCCTCTGGTAAACTAGCATAACTATGGAAAATCACAATTTTTCATGGGAAAATCCACTATTTCAATGGCCATGTTCAATAGCTCCGGGAGATTGCGAGCCGCGGAGAACGTTCACCAAAGGAACGACGGGTGATTGCCACGATGGGAAGATTCGGGGAGTCACCAGCCAGGTGACGCCCATAGTTCATGATGACGGTGATGGAGGAAATTTCAATGGATTGGGTTAAGGGAAAATTTACAGAAAACCATGGATTTTACTTTACCATCAAATCTAGGGGTTTCCTGTAAATTTTTTCCTTAAACCAATCCAATGAAAATTACCAGAATCCATCAGAATCCTCCTCTCAAGCCTGCCAGGCGAAATGTGATCCTTAAATTTGTTGGTGAAATCTGAGGTTTTTCGCTGGGTTTTTATGTGGGTGATACATGGTGATACAAGAATCTGATACATCTCCATTTTCCATCTATACCTTTTATTGACGGTACTTTTATACTTCTTGGACCAAGAAGAAACAAGCGACAACCGACATCAACAGGGACATCCACAGCCTACATTGCCTACAAAATCTCAGCAAAATCTCAGCATCCCGGTCCATCCCAGGTAGAATTGGCTCAGAATGATGTGGTCTTCTGTGCTGGCGGCGTCGCCGAATCTGCCTACCTGGTGCTGAGCTCCTCGGCCGTCGGAGGATGGGTGGATGGCGTAGGGGGATGGCCATGGCGATATGGGGGAACCATAGTGGGGGCACATGATGGGGATTTGGTCAACAGAAATGATCAACAGATATCAACAGTACAAGTGACATGTGGATTCAGATATCAGAAATATACGGATTTTGATTTAACCCATGAAACTATAGATTAGATGAGATATCATGGGGATATGATGGGGATTTCACATGGCTCCAAATTATTGACCCCCGAAAATGAATAGGTAAATGCTGGACATGACCGATTTTTTTTGCACCCAACATTTGAGAAAATGATGGAAAATAGCAATTCTTGGAGGGACGCTGACGAACAATATGAGATTCTACCGGTACCCTTATTTTCACACACATGTCACATGTTCCTATGTGCTCATTTGCATTTGCACATTTCAGCTCCATGCATATATTGATATACTCATATACATTCATATATATGTATGTATGTATGAATTACACATTTATATATTATACACAAGCAAGAACACGTACATATAAAGTCAGTACATAGAACTTTTGTTCTTGTCTCTCTCTCTCTCTCTCTCTCTCGCTCGTTCTCTTCATACGTACGTGTATCTATATGTATGTATACGTATACTGTTTGGTGGTTTCAGGCAATTTTGTTTCTTTCCATTGATGTGCATGGGATGCAAATCACATCCCAGGTGGCAGTTTTTCATACGTGCGGCAGAACAAAGACCGACGCGTAGGCTTGGAACGGACCTGGTGGGCGAAGATGGTGCTTGGAGGTAGATGGATTTGTCTTTGAAAATTGATGATATAATATCACTATCTATCATCATCCATCAGTATCTATCATCATTTATCATCCATATTCCCCATTAAATGCGAGCCAAGGAATAAGGAACAAGGAATTGAATTTCCCAACTTCATCATAGTATACCACAAACAACTGGTTGGCGGTTTCAACGCCCAATGAATAACCTCTTGGGCATTGTCCCAAATATGGTTGGAAAATATTGCCAGATGTTCAACACAAACAATTATTTGAACGCACTAACAAGATAAAATTGAACAACAATACTGACAATACTTAAAGACCACCAACTAGTCTTAGTTGAGCCATGGCATCTTCCAGTGCTCCTCTACAACAAAAACCGTCCAGAGTGATGCCACCATGCTAGCTAGTGCAACTGCAGATGGCGACGGCAGTTTTTTCAGCATCTTCGGAAAATCAAACCCAGGGGTCTCAATGAACCCCCGATGCCCAAGAAGAAAGTTGTGAACAACTTACTGGCGCTTAGTAGGGAATAATAACCATTGATCATCATACCATTAGGAAGCATCCCATTCCCCCCTTCCCTGCGAAGCACCAGCAAGACAAGAACTTTCGATGAATTGTTCAGATGAATCTAAATGAGCAGCATATTTGTCGGGTAGCATCAATCCTGAGGACTTACCAAGCACTGTAATCATGGTCAGATATGTTCAGTTATTTATTTTCAGATATTTTCAGATCCAAAGTCAGGATGCTTCTGGAATAACACGTGGTTTCCTGTCGTGAACCATCTCATCATGGTTCACCTCAGGTCTGGAACATTGGATCGGAGACCAATGCCTGTGGAGCCTTTGAACGCCGGTTTGTTGGTCGGTGAATGGCGGAATATTCAGCCAAGTTTAGCCATTTATCTGAGAAAATCAGAGTTATCTTGTATCCATCTTTGTATCCGCATGTTTGGGAGTATGAGCCTCTTTTTTCATTTGTTATCAGTCTTGTTTAGCCATGGCTGCACGCATATTGTATAGCTAGTAGCGTTTTTCGAAAGAGGTATCAAAGTTTCGCATAGTTCGCCATCCAGCTCCGACCATCCATCAGGGCATTAAAACCGTCTATAGAATCTGGGGCAACCGACTGGTTGGCTACTTTACAACATAGTACAGCTTAATATGTTGGCATGGACAATAATGGACACACACACACACATATATATATACACACATATATGGAGGTTTCCCAAAACAGTGGATCTTCAAAATCATGGGTTTCAATACGAAACTGGTCATCCATGACTTTGATGTTTTGAGGATACCCCATTTTTTTCAGAAGCCGCCAGAGGGATGAAGCCATGTCGGACAGGAAGCAGCACGAAATTATTGTGGTGTATACCATGTTTATACCCTTACTTCAGATGGTTGATGATTGGGGATCATTGTGGTTTATGATGGTTTATGCATGTTTATAGTTATATATAACCTTGCTTCAAGTGGTTGATGAGCTGCATAATTCATTGATCTCGCATGATTTGTATAGCTTACATGCAGAAGAGGATTCAGGTGGTCCCAAGAATGAGGCACGCTGGATGTTGTCCCCATATGACTGGGACCTTCTGAAGTGAAAGCTGATACATGGAACCCAAACAAAAGCAAGGCTTCAGAAGATATGTGTCCATTTTTCCTGGAAGAAATGATTAAATGGCAGATGATTGATTTCATGTTAGTTAGGGTTTAGTCCTCTGGCCTTGTGGGCGCGACTGTCCAATCAGCAGATCGCTTTGCTCGGAAGATGCTCTAGTTGCCCTAGTTGATGTCCGGCTAGCAAGGAGGTCACAATCATGGGAGAGTATACCAGGTAGATTGGTATGGTCAACCCCCTATGAATTTAAGCATTTATATCGCCATTGAACATATTTGCATTGTGGGATGGATGATCATACCCCATGCACGTAACATGTTTTGATCAAGGCACATATCGGTTCTGCACCACTTTCTGAAGATGCATATCCGTGCATGTTCAAGTAGATAGTGGCACCTGTACAGGGGTGATAACCATGTAAGTCGATTGCAACCCCTCTGCGACTGGGGTACATCCGGCATATAACCGGATTATATATATATACAGTATATTATATACACACATAAATGATATGATAAGATGATAATATAAGACGATTATTCACCCACTTGCAGAAGTAACTGGGATGCACATCCAGGTTGGAAAAATATGATCGATTTGTGCCATTCAAAATTCTTCTGTTGTTGGCTTAATATAGGTTATACTAACTTACTGACTGGTTGATTGGGGATCATTACAACCCATTTTTCGGAATATTCACTGTCCAAGCAGTATAATTGGGATGGGAAAACGGAGTATTTTTTCATGGCTCATCTTACTGGTGCTTAGTAGGGATTGGGGGAATGGGATGATGATTAATGGTTATTATAGGTCATTCCCCCATTCCCTGCTAAGCACCAGTAAGTCATTTGGTGATAGTTCAAGGGCACCCATCAGCTCCCCGTTGCTCTGCGCCCTTCAGCTGCTTACGTGGGCAACTCTGCTGAGGAATCTGATGATTTATCCAGTGGCTGTGGGGGAATCTCTTTTTTGACCCCACCTAATTTGGTTGGTCAAGCATGGTCAAACCATGTCAAACCACATTTTTGTTGTGGTGCAACATGTTTTCCTTGCAAATCACATTGCATTTATCATATATCATACATACATATATACGTAAATATACAATACACGTAAAATCCTTCAGTAAAATGATTATCATCTCTTTTTCCGGAGGTGTTCAGTGAGGAGGAGAGAGAACAGAAAGAGGCAGAGCTGGATAGAGAGGAGGAAGGAGAACAGAAAGAGGCAGAGCTGGCCCGAGAGGCAGTCCCAGGAGGTGGTCCAGAAAAAGAGCGAAAGTTGTGCTGGTCTGAGGTTCCAAGAGAGCTCTTGGGAAAAGAGCAAAAAAGGGTGCAGCTCAGAGAGCTGTGGCAAACCTTGGGAACTACGGTCCTGAACAAGGAGAAGAACGCGGAAGACAGCCAGAAGATTCAAAAGCTTCTGGTCAAACTTGCCTTGCCAGGCAAGTACACAATGTCAATCGACCCTGTGACCCAGTCCCGATACAAGCACAGGGGGGTGGCATCAGGCAACCCAAAGCCTAAGTCGAACCTCCCTCCCAAGAAGAAAGGAGGTGGGCAAGGAGCTGGAGGAGAAGAAGATGCTGAAGGAGATCGATATATTATATACGTATGTATGTATGATATATGATATATACATAGGTAATTATATACATTTTTTTTTTGTGAAATGATTATTTTGCTCAGTAAAATTATGCATTTTTCTCTGCTCGAAACAGCAGGTTTTGCCGACAAAACTGTTTAAAACAGTACACTAGCTTTCTTGGATTTGCGGAGTCAATTTCTTTTTTTTTTTCTCAACGGGAAATGCCCTATTTGGGCAATCTTGTCTGGGAATATTTTGTTTGTGTTCTTTAAGCAAATCCAAGCCAGCCAAAACGGAGATTAACCATGAGATTTAATATGATTTAACATGATTTAACATGCTTTAAGCACTCAATAGCAAATCATTCAGTACTTATAACAGCTCATAATGGTGAAGATTGGAGTACCAGCCATTGCCAAGCAGTTTTTTTTTGATTCCTTCAGCAAATCCGACGCCAAGGACTCCATGGCTCTATGTGGGTGAACTGCTCGCGCGCGAGATCGGGCGTTTGGTGGCCATGGAGGTACACCTTTCGGGAACAAAAAGGTGGTGCGGTTGGGGTTTGTTACCTAAACAGGTCGGTGTCACACATGATTTCACCACTAAAAAATGGAGATTTGAGATGATATCACTACTAGAATTGATGATTTATGGGTGATTATTGATGTTAGATAAATAGGCTAAATTGATTGAAATAACTAGTTGCTACAGTCATTCTGGGAATACCTATTAGCTGGGCAGGTTTATAAATGAATTAACTTACAACTTGAGGCAACCCAAAAAATTGGGTTGGTTCAACTAAAACTTGGACAAGGTTGGGGCACAATACCACGAAAGGTAAGATCTACAGATTGAGGTATGATTTACCCACGCATTTGGTAATTTCGTGGTAACTACAATTTGGGTATAGAGATTAGAAATTGGAGATGGCTATATAGTTTTGGTTTCACGAACATGGGGGTTGCTAAGCCAGCAGAAACAGGGGCTGAACCAACATGATCCAACAACTATGGATGTCATCCTGTTTGGGGTCCTTCATATCTTGTCATTTTCAGATTTGGGCAGACAAATCCAATTCTCCGCCTGTTTTTTGCACTGCAATTGTATATCTAGTGTGCACTACTGGTATCTGGTTGTGATATGTTGTGAGTATCTCCAGTTCTCGGATACTTCAAACGGTCACCGGTTTTTGTGTTGACAAGTCGTCAATGTTTGTGGGCCATAATTGTTGTTTCTATCCTCTCATGTTTTGGTCTTGTCCTGCGGATAGCACTTTCCTTGAAACAATTTCGGACATGAAAACCATCAATTTTCAGTAGAAAGTCATGGAAAATCCATCTGCAAGGGATTCAGTTTGTCAACTTAGCAATCATTTGGGGGCCTCACCTTGTAGAGAAGTGGCGACCTCTCTGACTCGCCGAGATGAACTCCGAAAATTTCGACAGTAACAGAAATTCCGCATGTTTCGCAATCTAAGAACAAAAGGAAACTCATGTTAGTACAGCAACAATAACTGCTTCATACTTTTACATGGTTTCAATCCTACCCATGTCTGGTAAAATTGGGGATGGTGGGTCCTATTGCTTCAATTGCTAACATGGTAGGATATTATAGGGGATAGAAAAGTGCAGTCCGCCTATATATCCACTAGTGGTAAACATAACATGTTCCCAATTTTTGCCTATATTCTTGAGAACCATAGGAACTACCCTCTGGTAGTTTAACATAGCTCTTGAACATGGCCATTGAAATAGTTGATTTTCCCATTACTGTAAAAATGGTGATCTTCCATAGTTATGTAAACGTTTACCAGAGGGTATATAGAGTAAAGTTAATATGTTCCCAAAAGATCCAATCTCACAGTGTCCGGTTTTTGGGGCTTTGAGGCGGAAGCCTTTTGCCAATGCGTCGGTGCTGTGTGGGAGATGAGACAACAAGTCGCCTGGCGCCGAAAAACTGGAACCGACTGGTGAAGGCTAGTTCAATACTTGGGTTTATTTATACTGTATGAGAATCATCAAAGAATCCTTTTAATGAGAAATATGGTAATAAACATGTAGTAAACCATGAATTGTTGGGGTACCCTATTATACTATTCTCAGACAAAGCCACTTGAATATCTTTAATTTCCGACAAATGGGGTACTAACCAACAGTCTTCTACGTTGAAGGGTTAAAAAAAAAAACACCGTCAACTGGCAAGCCGTTCGGGATGATGATGTTGATGATGATGATGATGATGATGATGATGATGCAGTAAACACTGTGTAGGTCAGTGTTTTATGCATATCTGATCGGTCCTATCCTTTTGTTTCATTACCTTTGACCTTTTTGGTTCTGCCCAAAATGATCCCCTCATTGTGCCAAAAACGGCCCCTTTGAAAAGTGGAGCCAGGGAGCCCGTCTGGCCAGGTCAGAGGTTTATCAAACGATCATGCAAGTTAGATCATTTGTGATAGGGAAACTGTGGGAAACTAGTGGCAATTTCTGAGAGTGGGACGTTGTGGTTTAACCCCAGTTGCTGGAGATTATTCTTTGGGTCCCTATTTTAGGAAAGCTCTTTATTCAATGAGATTGAGATTCGATTGAGTATGTGTTGCTGGATTTGTTGCGTGCAGCCTGAGTGAGTGGCTACATCACAATTCGCCCTGAAATCCTAACACAGACACTGTTGGCGCTTCTATCTTCAGATTCCATCTTGAATTTCGTCGAACAGACCCGGCTAGACCCTTTTAAGTTTTGCAGCTGGCACACTTAGCAAGAAAAAGCATTAACAATAAATAATAACAAGTTTTAGTTGCAGGAGTCATACCTACTTTAGGCTCAAACACAGAAGGGGACAATGCTCTTGTCCCACAACGCTCCGCCAAGACACCATAGAAAGTGTAGGAAGTGTATGGGAAGCGTTGGGGGTCCCCTTGGCCCTTTGAAACTGAGGCAATGTTTTTCTCTCACACTGTGGTGGAAGTCTCTTGGCTGATGCAGCACGACCCCTCCAATGGTCCAGGGGTGCGTTTCTCTTTCTTTTGGCACACTGGTCTATGAGTCAAAATTGATCAGTGAAAGAAATAGGCATGTTTAAAAATCGCATTACATGGTAGATGTAAATGGTACATGGTGCCTGCCATTGTGATTTTCACAAGTGGATATCATTGAGGCGGCAATATTTGTTCCTGTATTGTCCGTACAATCGTGGCACTTTGGGATATTCCACCTCAACAAACAGAAACAAATGCGCTCTGGCGATTTAGCATAGCCATGGAAAATGACATATTCATGCATGATTTACCTATAGTGACCTATTAAAAAGGGTCATGTTCCATTGTTAAATTACCAGAGCGTATAGAATATGTGCATGTTTTATAGTCATAGGAATGATGTAAACTGTGGCGTTTGGCATTTTTAGACCTATAATATACATATATATATATATACAATATATAATAATATATATATATATATATTATACTGTATATATATTTACACTCATGTATGTAATGAGATCAACCACATTTCACAAGATACAAACCTGATACAAACCGCATCCTTTTCTCATAGCCGCCCAGGAGTTGAACTCGATGTCCATCGAGGAGAGCTTTCTGGGGCCGTAGTTCCAACCATTGATCGTTTATGGATTATGCTCTATGGGTAAACTATGATAATATGGAGGTTTCTGAAAATGGTGGTACCCATATCATCCAAGTCATGGATGACCACGACTTAGTATTGAAACCCATGGTGACTTGGGGTACCTGCATTTCAGAAAACCTCCAGATATAGCATGATATAACTTATGGTTTATGGTGTACATATCAAACTATTCGGGTCATAAGTTATAAACCAACTTGCGGGTGTGTCTGACAACTTGTGGGAAGACTTCATTCCATCCATTGAAATAGCAGTTTTGAGGTATAATCACATGTTCCGAGACACCAAATGGCTCTTTTTTTCTGTTCTTCCCAATCTCAAACGCCATGAAATTTGCGTCCATTTCACCCCACAAAAATGGTCACCAAATTGGTGTTCACATGCTTTTCAAAATCCACCAAATGGTGAGTGAAACACCCAACTGGAATGGGGATTTCAGTAATTCAAGTTCCGATTTTTAGCCTTTGGTGAACTAACATAGCTATTGAAAATGGCCATTTATAGTGGATTTTCCCAATAAAAATGGTGATTTTCCATAGCTATGATAGTTTACCAGAGGGTAGCATGTTTTACCCAGCGACCTGAGGACCCTGGGGACTCAGCTCTGATGATGGATCCAAACAGGACCTGACGGACGTGAACTTCACGGAGAACGCGGACGATTTGGAGCAGATGCTGACCTCAAAGTGCCGTGGAGTGGTGAATGGTAGCGTGACACCCGTGATTTAGTGGTGATTTTTAGCAAATTTTGTGGGAAATCACCAAAAACGAGGTTTATAGCTGGGAAAATCAAGTATAAATAGGACATGTTCCAGCAAACCATGTTTGATTACCAGAGGGCAACAGGAAAAAAAACAATGGTGCGACGAGGTGAAAACAGAACACATGGCAATGTCGATCACTCGTTGTATTTTGACCAATACTGAAGTGGAGCTTGGTCGGGTAGACAAACCAACAGAATCTTGATAAACAACTATAGCTGATATAGTTTTTGATTATGATTGTTAGATTCTTTACCAAAACACAGTCATGGCCACTGCCACTTGTGATTTACTCCCTTAAAATTGACACAGACAATACAGAGAAGCCACCGTGAATGCAGATCAGTTTCCGAATGGAAAACAACCATGCCATATCGATTTGTGGATTTGCTGCAGACTAAGGTCCCGACGTGACCCTTGGCTCATCATGGGGAAACAGTTTAGCTGTGCATGGTGAGAAATCTCCGGGGGAAACACAGAGATGGCAATCCCATGCCCCTGTCAAAATGCGTGGCTTAGCATGGTTTGGCATGGTCTAACCATTGGACATTGGTGGTTTTACATAATTTTACTGACAAAAGTTGGTGGTATTGCATGGTTTAACCATCCTGCAATGGAGATAATAGCCAATATTCAACATTAGACCCCCCCATTTTATGGGACACTGAAATGAATAGATTCCATGCAATACTAAACGATGGTTTCATTCGATAGGAATTGAGATCAAGGATAAGGGATTACTCAGAACATTAAAGAAAAACACATGGCCCCCAAAAAAGGCGATGTCATATATTGTAACACATGATTCATCGGGAAACCTGCTATATTTTGAAGAAAACCACATCATGGTGATTTTTTCTCCTAAAGAACGGGAGAACATGATTATTTATTGACAACGCATACAAAAAAGCCGCACTGATCGGTACCGAAATTGCCTTGCATGGCTGGCAACAAGGATAGGGTAGATCGGTGTGTTGTTTCTCAGATGGACTGTTTGTGAGCTCCAAGCAGTCTGTATATGTCCCAAAGAACTGATCCCGATAATTTTTTTACTCTCGCAGAAGGGTATTGCAGTAGGAATGGGACATTTAGTAACACGAATGAGTATATGATAGTATATGACCTTACCAAAAACCAGAGTGTGTAAATATTATATATATAAGCCAGCAATCCTGAGGATGGTAAGTAGTGGAGTGAACTATGAACTGAATCTATTTGGTTTAATAGGGGTTTTGGACCAATACGGGAACCCTGACTTCAGCCAGTAGATTTGCGGACAGACAGAGGGCATTCCTTTGGTCGTTTTTCTTCTGTCATTTTGTCCAAGTGAGAGAATATCCAAATCCAAGTGAGCAGTGTTCAAAACCCCCTTGGTTGATGATTAGTTCAGGGACTATATCAACCAACATATTCGGGGATAGCATAGTCCATCAAGGGGAATGCCGTTCTCAACGAACCAGTATACAGGGACGACACAAGGTCTATTTTCAGCCACTAGCAGCAAGAAAGGTGGGACATATTCGTAAGTTGGGTTGCTTTCAGGGATCTTCAAATTTTGAGTCTATCATAGTCTATCTGAACATGGGGTATACCACCATTTATGGCCATTTCAATGCCATTTTTAGTTTGGGAAAGTGAGGACAAACCACTGGATTTCGACGTTTTTCCGAGCCCCACCTCAGGACAGTCGAATGAGCTCCGAAACTTTGGCTTCCTTTCAATCCATCAAGTTCCTTGGTCCTTGACTTTGCGATCTTTTTTACGTGGGTCAGCCAGTTGTAACAGATATTGATCATCCATTTTTTGAATGCTCCACCCAGTTTTGACCCATGGCACCCCAACCTATAAGTTGGCTTAGGTTCACTCAAACTATCTACCATACAGCATAGTAAATCCAGCTATAGACCAACCTACCATAACTTACCTATCTTTCTTGCCGCACATTGCACAAGCTTGCCACGTTACTGTCAGAAGGTGTTTCATCAGGGTCCGGGACTGGGCATGGGTCAAAATTCGATACCCGGGAAACCGCAGAATTCATGACCTTTTTAAAGAAAAAGATGGGGCACCCCTATAGTTATAAGTTGGAGCAACAAACAACCCTTACCTATAGATCCTAGTGACATAGTATAACTATATATGCATTTACCATAAACCAATCATAAACCCTAATTCTTAGAGCTATTACCAGCAACTTAGCTAAGTAGCGGGGGCCCACCAACAGTAGCACCGCATCACATCATTTGTTCAATGCCAACACCTAGCTGGGTAACCCTTACACTGACAGTGGCCCAGTATTGCCCAGTAAACTGAATGTTTCTGGGGGTCCATGATCAGTCTATGATCAGTCCATGATCAGATTGGACATCTGATTCCTTTTTGCGCCAAGTAATTTCGCCAGCTGAAGAACCCTGGACCCTCTTGGCTTCACGAGAATAATACTGCCAACCTTTGTTTGGTAGGTTTGTGGAGTATGTGTGCTTGCCATAAACGATAAACATAGTTTGACTAGTGTTTGTGAGAGCAAGGCAATTACCTAAAATTAGCCATGAATGCATCAGCTAAATCCATCTAAATCCCCATTTTGCAGCTTAAATCCCACTTTACTCGCTACCTTCCGATTTGACTGGTCAATCAACATAAACCAACCCTTTATGTGGTGGTCAAAACCAACAATTTTGGAAAAAATACAACTGTTAAGTCAAATCATGCCAAATCCCAATTAAATCCACTTGTTCGATGATTAGATCAACAACTGATCTTGTATTCCAATTTTTGATGGTCAAACAAGCACTTTTGATGGTTGGCTCACTACGTTTGATAAGTTTGTCCGTCAAATCTATTCTTTTTGAAGTTACCATCTGGTAATTAATCAAATATGGGCCAGGCAAATTTCCATTGAAGCCTCCATTCATAGGTAATTTCCCCACATCCACGTTGAATTGAGGGTCAAACCTTCCCACAGTTACAAGTGGGTTTATACACCCATTAAATCCCATTAACTAGTTCGTTACATCCCACATAAAGCCAAACGTCAACCCAGTTATGTGCGTCAACTTCGCTATCACAAATCAGCTCTAAATCCCATGAAATCCACATTCTTCTTGGTTAAATCACAGTTTTCCCATGATTTTCCCACGGTTTTTCTTGGAGGCACCACCGTTACCAGGTGTTGGCCCTGCTGTCGTCGTCGCGGAACGCTCGTCGCGCCGACCTTGCCGCAGCCTTCGCGGTCGCTCAGTGCAGTGACGCCACAGTCCTCGATGAGCGAACAGCGGAAACTGAGATGAAGATTTTTCGGGAATCCTTGGAATAATGGGAGTATAGCGGGAATATCATATGATTTCACATAGCCATAGGAATACCTCTAATGTGGGAATCCTTAGAAATTCCATACGATTTTTCGGGAATCCTTGGAATCTACCCTCTGGATCCCTCTGGTAATTTAATCTAGCCATAGGGAGCTCATAGGAAGACCATCCATAGGAATACCTCTAATGTGGGAATGCAATGGGAATATAATGGGAATATAGATACTGGGAATATAGTGGGAATACAATGGGAATATAACTCTCGTGTTTCATTAACATACTCTGGGATATATACCCTCTGGCAATTTAATATGGCCACTGAACATGGCCATTTATTATAGTTGTTTTTCTTTTGAAAAATGGTCATTTCCCAAATCGATGTTAAATTACCGGAGGGTAATAGGAATGGAATGAGAAATGAATGGGAACATGACGGGAACATCACCGGAATATTAGTTCAGAATTGGATATGCCCCCAAAATTGTCTAATTGCATCAGGGTAGCTCCAACCTAATACAGGTATGGCCACGAGAAGGAGAGTTGTGGGATTTGACCTCCAGATTCAGCATGAAATTGCCCCACGCGAATTTCAGAAAGTGGGGAGTCATCTTCCTCAAGGGATGGATACAGAAACCAACGAGCATGGGACCATTTTTTGGAACATCAAACGGGCATAGAATTTCGGACCACTGAGATGGGAAATAAGATGGGAAATAAGATGGGATATTTGGAACAATGTGGGTAACAATGTCATAAACCACCCATTTGGGAATGGTTGATACCACCATGGTGAAATTGGGGATGGTTTATGATTGTTTTACCAACATTATATGGGATATCATAGGTATTCAAATTGTGATCTGATACATATATCATGGGAATGTGACGCATGGGATATCATCGCTACATCTGGTTTCTCGATGATTTGTGGAACAGGATCCTGCAGGTTGGATATGCTCCGGTAATCAAACATAGCAATTGGAAATCCTCCAGTTATGGGGGATTTTCCTGTTAAAACCTCCATATATAGGGGATTTTCCTATTAAAACCTCCATTTATAGGGGATTTTCCTATTAAAACCTCCATTTATAGGGGATTTTCCTATTAAAACCTCCATTTATAGGAGATTTTCCTATTAAAACCTCCATTTATAAGGGGATTTTCCCATATTAAAACCTCCATTTATAGGGGAAATCCCATTGCCACGTTTGATTACCAGAGGGTATCTGACATCTGACTTGGGATCTGATGCATAGTCTGTCTGAAAATGGGGTCTCCACCCCAAAAGTTGTGCTATTTCATGGGAAAAACCATGACCAAGCAGAGGATTTACCCTTTGGTGAACTAACACAACTATTGAAAATCACCATTTCTTATTATTGGGAAAATCAACTATTTCTATGGCCATGTTCAATAGCTATGTTAGTTTACCAGAGGATTTAGGGCTATCCTATTTTCAGTCAAACCCAATATATGCATAGGTTTCACCAGGAAGTGGCACGAGATGTCTAGTCTCACCGATCTTTGCTCTCGGTTTATTCAGTCACCTCAAAAGCATGGCTCGAAATCCAAGATATGGAGGTGGCTTGACACCTATGAAATACCCATATTTTGAGGGTGAACATTCAGCAGATACCAGCAGATAGAATTTTGGTGACCAGGATGTGGAAAACTGGGTTCAACTGGGCCCAGTTGGGTACCCGAATACACGCATGGGAAATTGGCTTCGTAGCGTTACGGAAAATATCCATTCAATACGTTCATCATCGAACTAACTCGGCTATTGTCCATGGAAAACTCTTAAATTACCAGAGTCATTGGATTGGGTTAAGGGAAAAATTACAGGAAACCATAGATTTTCCTATGAAATACAGAGCTTTCCTGTAAATTTTCCCTTAACCCAATCCAGTGACAGAGGGTCCACTGAGGCAGAGGTTGAGATAGATACCTCGATCATAATTGATCACAGTCTGTGCACCTCAGTTATTGAGGGTTGGCAAACCCATTTGATCCCATTTGTATCTTGATATATCTTGATATATCTTATATCCATTATATCTTTCTTGTTCAGTTTTCTTCATTTTATCAATTCCTCCATTCCTTGAAAAAGGCGACCCCCCAGGTAGGAGGCGAGCGAAAAAGCAGACCTGTTCTGAGATGAGATGATGATTTTCCTGAAATGGTCCAAAGTAGGTCACCATTTTGCTGCAATATTATGGCAATAGATTTGGACAACTCATTGGATTCCTATAATATATTACTGTATAATATAGTACGCGCTCCCCCTTGCTGTCGGCCGGGGTCGGCGGATAACATTAACATAATCCAATGTAGATATATGTAATGTATACGAATTATGAAATATAAGCAACAAGAAGGTGGATGTTAGAAGTCGTGTGATTTATCGGGAGCACCATCCCAAAACGACCGGCTCCGGAGGTTTTAGAGATGATAGGTTCCTTCAAATACACATACTCCATATTAGTTCTTTTTTGCGGTTTCAAAGCCATATTAACCATATTAACCATATATTAATATCATAGTCATATCAATTATTATATTATAACCAGTATTTATAGCCATATCAATATCATATTACAGTAGACATATTTGTGTTGCACGAACAACTTGTGTGACTCGGATGGAACGAGGAGATCCGATGATGCTGCGGAGAGAGGGACGGAGGTGGTACCTTGGTAGATGATTTGAAGATTGGATATGGCCATTTTCAAGCGCTTTGATATTCATTTTAGTTGATATTTCTGAATATGTTGTTCTCAAACTGGAAGATACTTCCTTAGTCCCAACTACTAACCATTGTCTGTGTATTATTCTATTGCTGAAATGGGGACAGTTTTACCCAAACTATGGAAGTTTACCGGGTCTAATCAACGTACGATGGTTGAACGATGTGAACACCGTTTATATAACCCGAAACATGTGAGATTGAGCCGCTTGATTAGGGGGTTTGATGTTTTGAGGCAAATATTCTGTTTCAGATAAGACAAGTCTTGGTTTGAAAGAACAAAACCATATTAGCCATATGGGATTTTGATGGATATTGATGAAGAAAATTGATGAAAATTGTGGACCTGGCTCAAATAGGAAGAATCTAAACCCTAGAAATTAATGTAAATTGTGCCATATTTCCCTTTTGTTCCAGTTGCTTTTGACCACACAAAACGTCAACCAAGAAGGCAGTTGCAGATCTTGGAGATGTTGACCGAACATTGTTTCAACATGTGCCCAGGTGCATGCAGAAAGCTTCATCAACATGTCATATTTGGGGCTGTAACCTGCAAACTTTTGATACTTTCTAGGTACTGCATGAACCATTCCATTATATAAACTACCACAAAATAGTTTGGAAAGGAACATGATGATCAACAACTGAAATGGGGTACCCTATTTTTTGTCACCCACCTGTGCCAGGGTCAACAGATGGATTAGATACCCCGTCCTTGGGGGATGGTCATCAACTCCATGTTGCTAGGGATGTACTCAAGAAATCCCACAAAATTGATGGATGACAATACCACATTTATCCCATGTGACTTGACTATGGCACATATGGTTTGAACATGTTTGAAGCCATGTAATTGTGGATGCAACTGAAACAATGCATCTTTGCTATAGCCAAGGTGAAAATGACCACAGTGCTCAGTGATGAGTGACCTAAATGGCCAGGCCATGTCTTGGTGGGGTTTCCCCAGTTTTGCGGGGCGGCTAATTGCGGCGTATAGAAACCTGAAAATAGATAGACAAGTTGGACACATGGAAATATGAGATAAATGTCATCATATGTCAGCTATATTATCCTGGAAATACTTTTCTGCATCTTTTCTGGGTACTAAGTTGATTACTATCAATGGTTGGTGATAATCTTTAAATCCCTAGTAAATCACCATTAAATCACCATGAAATCCCTGTACATAGCATATAACAAACCATTGAATCTTCGAGATCTGATCAGGGCACGCCTTTTTTCCTGCGTTTTTCGTGGCGCAAGTGGCTCTTTTTGTCTTTTTGTCCCAGTTGCAGAGCCAGCAGATTTCCTGCCCCAAGCGCTGGTATTAAGAGGGATTTTATGGTGATTTTGTGGTGATTACCCTCTGGTAAACCAACAGTTTGCTATGGAAAATCATCATTTTTAATGGGGGTAAATCCAGTATAAGTGGCAGTGTTCAATAATTATGTTAAATTACCAGAGGGTAACAGGGATGATCCCAGCTTTTTAATACCTTTTGAAACCCAAACAAAACCATCAATCAACCATCATTGTGTGGGTGATTTCCTTTATGCAATGTTTTTGTTTGAGTCCCTTGGTCCGAAAAGAACATCTTTCATTTATCGCAAACCCAAAGTAGAGACGGTACTGTAGACATTTGTAGACAAAGTGGAACATGGAATATCATCGAGATACCATGCTGGAAAACAGTGCAACTTTTTGGGGGACCATTCTAATCAAAAATACCGCTAGCTACAAGGGCCATAGAGTTGGTTAGTTCCTAAGTGGACCAGTTGCAAGATGTTATGAGGGGATACAACTCAGCTCCTAACCAGTTAACCAGACCCCACGGTTATGGTCCTCAACAGTTATAAGTTATAAATGATGAAATAGCTCCTGCAACTGAGGTGAGACATGTCACTTAAATGAGGTTTTCTGCGCCAGTTCGAACCGGTAAGGGCTACAACTGCAGGCACATCGAAGTGCAACAGAAATTCGATTTATCAAAGATGATGCGAATTCTCACCCCAAGAGTCCTGTGGCAGGTGGCGCTCGTCTTCTTTTTCAACTCTGCCCATGCAGGCAGTGACATGTGAAATTTGGACCGCATGACCCCGCTATGGCTCCACAGGTGGATCGTGTTTAGTCATACAGCTAGATTTATGATGTTTTTTTTCCATGTAGGGAAGAGGGGTTTTCGAAACATGTGCCACTCAGAACTTCCAAAAGGGTACCCAAAGGGGCTGCGGACTTTGTCGGAAGTAAAGCAGCATCTGATTCTGCACTTGTCATGACCACCTATTTTCGGTTGGATTACTTTGCAGCTTTTTGCTGAAAGAATAGTTCTCAATCCCCCCCAAAGGAAAGGTTAATGTGTTTCCCCAACATGTTCAGCAGCTCTCGACTTTAGTAAAGACTTTGGAGCCAAGTCGTCGTGCAGCTGCGTTGCTGGACCTGATGGGTTCCCCAAAGCAGGGACCATCAGATGTCACGACGAGTTCGCGTAAGAAGTGTGACCTGAAGGGCAGCCAACTCGCAAATTTATTTCTGGCTAAATTTCCAAATGATAATGTAGATTCAAGCGCAAAAGATAGAGAAAATCAGGCCTTTAGCAACACCAATGTCAATTAATTATAGCCAATCATACCGGTGACATTGCTGGTGGATTCAAGTAAGTTCAACTGTTCAACCTAATTTTGTATGTTCCATGTGGTTTTTTGTCTAGAAATAGGGATCAATAACCCAAAAATGGTTGATCATCAGTTTCCCAACATATTATACAGAATCATGATATATGGTTGACGTAGGGTATCCTCCCTTTTCAGCCATTTTCAGATACAAGCTACCACTGTTTTTTTTGTTGGAACCGTGACCAGATTAAGTCACAATGTTCTTGGATAGAAAAACCAGTCAGCTCTGAGCTGCTGTCATTTTTGTTCCACGTCAAATTCTAAGGCTCACGTTGAAATAAAGATCGGATTGGTGGTTTTCAAATCTCTTTGGTGATCAAACATGACAATGGGCCGTCACCACTTTCAGTGGGAATTTTGTCTGTAAATCGGGATGTGCTGTATGTATGTAATACAAATCTAGAGATGTTCCTTTAACTTTTTCAGTGCCAACATCAATTATCATGGGGGTAGACCGGTTTCAAAAACAGCAGGGCCAGCAGCATGGAAGTGGGAGGTTAGTGAATGGGACATAACCCCCTTATGAGTGAGATGGAATGGTGGCTGCAACTTTGTTACAACCAATCTGAGATAAGACTAATCAAATCCAATCCTTGACAATCTATCTTGGATGTGCATCCTAGAGACAGTAAGCTGATGTAAGCAGTTTATATATAACCCATAGTCTATGTACAATATTCTACAATCTACATGTATCAGTACTCGAACTGTGGATATTCCATATCTAAATGAGGTATTAAATCTGGTGGTATCCACCTAGAATTCCTGGGACGCACCCCCAAGTCCCCAGTTCCAGGATCATCGCCAGTGAAGTGTGTGTTGATTTCTGTTACTCTTAATATAGTTTTACCCTCTGGTAAACTAACATAACTATGGAAAATCACAATTTTTAATGGGAAAATCAACTATAAATGGTCATTTTCAATAGCTATGTTAGTTTACCAAAGGGTAATCTAGCTATATCTAGAGGATAAACCATACTGTATCCCATATTATAAACCAACAACAACCTATCTTGGGGACCCTGAATTGTCAAAGTCTTGCTTGAGATTGTGTCTGAGAAACATGCGTTTTTTGAAGGATCGAGACTTTGAAACTATCGCAATGACAGAAAGGCTGTGATTCAATCGCAAGGTTGCAGACAACGACAAAGACAAATCTTCTTGAATTATTGTCGTTCCGGCGCCTATCAGTCCGCGATTTCACCTGTGGTTCCGTCGACCCGAAATCGAGACCCTGAAGTCCAATCCGGTCCTAATGGTTGTCTTGGAATGTCTTGGGTGTTGGATATTGACGATTTTCCAAGTGACAGCACCAACAGTCGCTGGAATTCTCACTATAATACGTAGGAGTTCTTGTAACCCCTTGGAGTTCTATGCATATGATATGGGGTTGTCTGAAAACGTGGAAACCCTCGAATCCCACGGTTGAGGAAATTCCTCGCCAGTTGTCCCCCCTGTTATTGATTATATACATTTCCCATACTTTGGTAAATATATACTAATATATCCCAAACATGGACGGTGGAATTCCCAATTGAGCAGTTGACCCTGGCGTTGATGAAATGTTGGTAGGGTTTCAACCTCCCCTTTTCATGATTGGTACAATCAGAATCCGCTGGGATTCCCCGGAAAATCCACCAAAAAACCACAGGTCTGCCCTGGTAGGTGCCTGGAATGCCAGCCATGGCATGGAAACCTTTGTCCAGAAATTGGGTAGACATCGGTCGGTAGACCCAAATATGGCAGTTTCAATGAGGTATATGATGAGTTTTGGATCGTTTTAGCATCAAATTTGGGGGTGCCTTATTTTCAGACAAAACCAAATCTTCCCCTTTTTGGACGAGCTACTGTAAAGTTATGTAGTTAGGGCTATATTCTTTGATCTTAGATTTACTCCATACCCTATATATATATATAGGTTGGTGATTTGTTGGAATTGTGGGGTGATTCCAGAATGAGAAACCAAGCGACCTTTCACAATTTGGATGGTTTTGTCAACCTTTAAACATCCGTTTCGTTTGGCGAGCCCCCCATGATATCACTATTTCAACTGTTGCCTGCATGGCATTCGTTGCTTCCATGGGTGCTTTAACCAGCCCAATCGCATAATGTGGTTAAATCCATGTAAACCCAATAAGACACCTACCATTTGGGCCTGGTTTATACCCATTGATGGTCATATTAAGGATGTTCTTAGTTGGGTAGACGACATTACTTATAAGCTAGTATTACCTCATTTTTCATAAGCCATCAACCAGCATTTATCAGTTACATCAGTTATTTCACCATTTCTAATGTCGCACAGAGCTTGTCTTTCTGGGAAGGTTCTAAGATTTCAGGATACCATGAAACATGTGGCCTGATCGCCATCCGAGCTGTGACACCTAGCAGTTAGCAGTCATAGAGCGAAAATCAGAACGCGAACTTGCACGACTGGATGATCGTTCAACTTGATGCTTGATGTAACCAAGCAATTATGCTGGGATATCCGGGATACAATGTATATATATAATTATATATATAACTGTATATTATATAGAATCATATATATTATATAGTTATATATATATATATAGACGTATAATCAAGATGGGAATTAATTGGAGAGCTGAGCCATTGGTTAGCACATGTTAGCAATCATGTATAGTATTTTATCAATACATTACTCCGTTATACTATATTATACTCTATTTATGAATAATTAGGATGAGCACAGGATTCAAAACACACTCGATCACCTGTCTTTTTCCCCACCAGGTACGATTATTGGAATGATCCTCCAAGTGACTGGTGGTTTTCAGGGGGCAGAAGTCCGTTTTTTTTTTCCTGGTGGGATGTTTTTCTAGTGGGTTATACCCTAAGGTATCATCAAATTACAAACCATTTAGAGATCTTTGAATACATAGCTGAGATAAGCTTATCAGCCCCCACTACGACAGCATTCTTTATCAATTTTAAGCACTGAGCTACCATCTATTTGGACCCACATCCATTCCATTCCTCTGTCATGATTGCCTAAGGTGATCCAGATAATTAGACAGCTATGAACTTCAGTCCTACTAAGTCCTACTGTTCACAGACTCAACCAGCATATCATTACCGGTATACTGTATGCAACAACTTTGCCAACATCTAATGCCAACAAAATAGATCAATCACAGCCAGCTGCCCCGGAAGAATGATGACCACACTTGGTGGTTCCCAGGGTTGAGTCCGGCACAGATCCAGTTCAGGGAACATCCCCCCTGAGACATTGTGGCTACACAAGTGCCCCAAACATATATGGCGCACTACATTCATTCTAGGCACCTCAGAGTTTTGTTTTCACATACCTGAGACTAGTCAATGGTTTTGAAGTGGTCACAGTATAAGGTACTGAAATAACCCTCTGTAACTGCATACTTCATGAGATATGGGCCCCGATACAAACCATCAAACCTGATTTCAGGCAGCTTGTAATAAACTTGCCTTCCGGAAACCTAGCCTGGCAACAGAACATCTCCCATTTTTTCGATTTCCCCGGAGGGGATCGGCAGGAGCTTGGGACTCTTGGTAAGTCCAGATGACAATCCGCAGTGCCCAGGGCTGGATGTAGAGCTCAGTGATTGGGGAATAACTGGTTGACTGGTGAATTTGTTGGGAGTTGCACTACCTAACAACTGAACCATCATATTGGATGATTGGTAAATTTGTTGGGAGTTCACTACCTAATTTGTAGATTTATATATTGGGGAACATGATCACAGTAGGGCAACCTATCAACCAATCAGTATAGACTCAACTTTTTCGCGAGATGGATGAAATGGCTGTACCAACGGGGATTTCGCAAACAACTACGGATTTATTGGATGAATTTATGATGATTTATGAAAGGATTCTGTTGGCTTATTTCACGAAGTTCACAACATGCTGATGATAGACATAACTATAGTTGGACGGGTGAAGATGAAACTAACTTAAACCAACAATACATTTTTTTGGGGGCAGATTGCAGATATGTTCTTGCAATCAAATACGTGGCTTGCTGGAAATTCCATCATTGATATACATTAATAGCAACCCCCAAGAAGATAGAAACGGGAAACCTTGCTCAACTATTAAGAAATTACTGTTCCATCTTTTTGGGAGTTTGTGTATATAAACTTCTTTGAGCACATTGTAAGGACCTCACAACAAGCCTCACCACAAGCGACCAGGAGCAGTTTTGATTTGCACAGATTTGTAGATGATTCCCCAGTAGAAAACCGTTTGGTCCCCAGGTTTATGCATTGGAGGGCAGGTAGAATCACTTGGATTTGGGCTCAAGATCGGCTGGGAAATCCCCCTTGACATCATCTAAGCCTGGTTTTTCATGGCCAGGCTCGATAACATGGGGCACCAAAGTCTGATAAGATCTACAGAATCTCTTGGTTAAAGGGATTAACTATGTGAGAAAGGACCTAAAAGGTTCATGCAGAAACCCTTACTCGGGAGGTCTTTTTTGGTGGCAGCCCGTGTGCCCAAGGAGGTCCCACAACCTGCCAATTGTCGCATTGCTCGGCGTCGGCAGTACTGGACGAGTGGCGGACATGGCGGCGTCACTTCTCTTTGAGGGTGAAACCCATTCAAGAATGACTGTGTGATTGGCCATCATGGTGATTTGGCTTGCTGTGGTGGGAATTTTGGCTAGAACACCTACTTGCGCAAAGGTCCAAGCCTAGCGCCGCCGTGCAACCGAAGTGGAATGTTGTGCAAGACATGGCCTTGTGGGAGGACGACGACATCATGAGTGGAGTGGAGCCTCCAACAGCTGTGGAACTAACCGCCACAACAGCCGCGGAGGCGGGTCAAGATTGGTGTGGATTGTGGATTTTCAAGCGACAAGAAGCCACTCAGCACTGCGGTTGTGAAGATGCCGCCAAACATGGAATCACTTACGTGGAGTGCTCCTAAAACTTGCCAGAAGGAGCCCCTCGTTGTGATCTGGACGACTGGCAGCAGCTTTCAGCGATGGTTGATGCTGGCGTCTCAATCACTGCTACTTGAAGGAATTTTCATGAATTTCCCTGAGATGCTGTTTTCTAAACGATGGAAACTTGCCAGCAGGTCCGGCTTGAAGGCATTCCTGCATTTTTGGAATTGTATCCAACCAAAACTGTACCATCCATAAACCATGTTGTAAACTTGGCGAAATAAATCCAACCTGTCATAAATCTATCTAATGAATCATCCCCACTTCTTGGCTACCCTTCTGCAAACTAACATAATTAGGTGTGGAAGCCCCACATTTTGAAATATCTTCCTAGGGGAAACATTGGTTTTCCACATCTATGTATACGTTTACCCAGTAGGTATCTCCCCAACCATTGGCTTCCCAGTCGTTTCGCTCGTCGACGTCCCCTCCTTTCAAGGTACCTGGTCATCGACGACGTACGCGGTCCCAGTTTGGTCACCGAATGGAACTCTTCGGTGCAGCACCACGAGGCCGCGAAATGCCGCGAATGCCTGGCCTGTGATTTGTTGTGCTGTTGGAAGTTACACTTAAGGCGCTTCATAGTTAATGATGCATGGGATTTGTTTTCTCCTTGAGCTAAGGTGACAAAACTCACTTAAATGAGGTCAGTTAGCCAGTTATAGCTGGTAAGGGCTACAGCTGTAGAGATATGGGGGATTTTAACCAACAATAATATACAAAAAACATGGTTTAAGCGTTCACCGGCAAAAATTGACATTGAGAAACGAACATGTTGACATTGACGCAACACACATGGGATGTCACAGACAAAAGTAAGGATAGAATGTGTTTTTGCAACGCGAATAGATTTGATTCAACTAGCCAACTGCAGCATCTCCAATTTGGGTTTGTTTGGAAATGAGAGCTATACCACCCGAAGATGTACGACTTTTTGAGAGGAAAGCTATTTGTCACAATGATGATGAACCTCAGGGGATGGAATGGAGTACCCCATTTTCAGACAAAGCTAGCTTGTTTTACTCTTGTGATTTTCTTGCTTTGAACGTGATTACGATTGAGATTCAAACTACGGAATTGTTTTATGTATGTGATGAGGATAACTTGGTATTTACCGAATAGTTGGGCATCTTATCGCCCTGAACCATGGTGATATCAGCCAGTTGAACAGCATGGGGCACCAAGAACTGGAGATGCAACCAGTCAGGGGAAGTAAACGTGGGATCTTCAACAAGCGGCATGACCACACGTTGAAAGATCACATTTCTGGTAGAGGAAAACGACTGGATACCACAATGGACACACCAAATGATGTATGGTTTTTGTGAGACTTGGACTGGTTTCTTTATGTCAATGGGCCAGAATTCATACCGAGCTGCAAGAAAAGTAAGGGTGTCTAAGGTTCAATGGATTGGTTAATGGGAAAATTTACAGGAAACCATGGATTTTCCCATGAAATATAGGGGTTTCCTGTAAATTTTCCCTTAAACCAATCCATTGAAAGGTTACATTCGCATACATTCGCCATCGAAGGGTAACTGAGCTGTGGGGACTGCATGAAGCTCCCCGAAATCCTGGCCACGGGACGTCAGTCGAAATATCACCTGCGGTTACCATTTAGGAAGTTGGTAATGATCATCTTTCAAAACATTTTTAAGCCCTTACATGCAATGTGTATAATATATATATATATATATTCTTTAATTGGTTTATAATCTACATACAATATAAGATGTGCGTTTGTATATGATATGAATGATAAACCACTTGGGATGCCTTTTCCATGCCCAACCAGGGAATCAGTTTGGAATTCTCCAAAACGCTCCAGGCTTTACGTGTCTCTCCGGGAGATCACATCTTGGCTGTGAACGGTGTGAGTGGCAATTGGGAGGTGCACAAACTGCTTCAACACGGCCTGTGGCGGTTTCAAGATTTAAGGCCCCAAATATTAGACAGTGAAAGTCATCAACACCTACTGCTACTGATTTTGTTGAATTAGCCTTGGCAAAAGCATCATGTTTTTTTGAAATTGAGTTTTGACCCATGCTTGCACCTGCGTTGATGTGGTTGGCTACTTAATTCCATCCATAGTCATCCATAGCCATTGTATGATTGCAGTAGTTCACCCATGATGTTCGCCACGTCATTCCATAAACCCCAGCATGTTGGAGGCTACTACTGGCCAGAAGCAGTGACTTGAAGACTTGGAAACGCTTTTTCAATGTTAGTATATACCTTTATTCTTGGCTATATAACATAACTATATCATATACATGCACACATTTACACACGCATATTTGTATGTATATATATAATGTATATATATATATGTATGTACTGTAGGGATAAGGTTGCAAAACTAATGATTCAGACACTCTAGGCAAACTCAAACTCTTATTTGTTCTCAGTGACTTTTGTGGGGTCATGTTCCATTCACATCTAAACTATTCTACAAAGCCGAAACAAACAATTATTTTGGTTCGAGGCACCCACTACTTTGTGGTTTCAAATGTTTCTTTGCTTTCCAGCATCACACATTAGACAAGTACTGTAATCCAAACTGACATTAATTGATTGTAGCACTGTACTTTTTGCTAGGATGAAAATGGAAACACACAAACCAGAAGCCAATTCAATTCAATCGTTTTTTCGTGACATTCTCAGACTCAAAACCACCAACCACTGGTCCTTTTGGTATATTTGTCACATAAATTTTCCAGGAAGTGCTGACTCTCCCTGAGGTATGCCTTGGTTAACCCATGTTACCATGCCGTTGTTTGTTCTCATTGCACAGGAGATGCTCAACGTGATTCAGGTGCCCGAACTGCAGAAACATCGAAACATCCCCAGGAATGGAGGGTTCCAAGATCTGCTAAGGTTAGGAAAGGGGACCCTGCATAGGTCGCAGGAGTCTTAAGCAACAACCCTCATCCTCCAAAGAAGACCACAGTGGGTGATCGGATTCCATGTACCATGGGCCATGGATCAATGCTTCAAAATGTCCTGTTGTGTTGCTTAGACTTGGCTCCCAGGTTTTTCTCATTGGTGAACTGAAGGTGAAGGTACCCTGATATCTACCGTTATACCTCTGTGTTTTGATCAAATCCTCATTGTTGTTTGATTTGGCCGCCAAACGTCGTTCCTTCACTTCGGGGTGCATTTGGGCTGCTTCCTGGCCTTTTACCCTTGGGTTCCAATCCCCATGTTTGTTGGGATATGGGGCCCCTATAAAACATCCTTTACAGCAACTATGGTGGTTCTATATCTATATCCAAATATAACTGCAACTGCACCCCCCAAGCCTTGACCTATAACTATGGTGGTGAAAACTATCCAAATATCACTGGGACTCCACACCTTTGGCCGCATGGCCAGCAGGTTCACGCAGCTAAACCTGGAGACGTGCTCAAGCTGACCGTGATGTGATAGCCGCAGTTTTCGTCGCATTTCGACGCTGGACATGAACTGGAAACTTGGACATGGAGATGAGAAAAAAAATAGGGAATTCATCAACGAGGTCTGGGGAACTACCAATGGTTTGTTTGAAAATGTCTGAACATGATGAAATTTTATGGCTCATCATGATTTTCTGAGTTGGGGATGGTTTAGATCCCCTGAGCAAATCATGTTTTGGGGGGATGGTCATCAATAAATCCAAGCTAGTTTGAGGTGAACAGAAAAGTTTCTTCTATGGGTTTTGACGCCATGTGGAGATGTAACAACCTATATCACCTACATATTAGGGATCCTCTTGTTCTTGCAGAATGACTAAAGAATGGGCTTGATACCCTAAGAGTTTGAGTGGCTTGGATGCAAGTGGGCAGCTCAAGATCCCAAATCATGCACTGACCATCTTGTCGTGTCAGGATTAAGAGCGTTAAATTCAAGGACTTTCTACACTCTGATTCTCAACGGTTTATTGAGGATTATAGTTGAAATATTACGACCCCGGTAGCCCCACATGTACAGTCTACTTAGCTATGTTCATGCCTAGGTCGTAGTGGTTGTAGATTAGCTATCAGACCAACCNAGTTGAAATATTACGACCCCGGTAGCCCCACATGTACAGTCTACTTAGCTATGTTCATGCCTAGGTCGTAGTGGTTGTAGATTAGCTATCAGACCAACCCCAACAATGGTTGTACAGTCATATCCAATGCACCCTATGTCTAGAAGCGTTAGATGTAGGTAGGGCCCTT